>VDFB02378102.1:0-83641 GCA_007258455.2 Sequoia sempervirens
AGTTTGTTCTTTGCATTAGATCTTCACAAAACTTCAACAACAGCCATGCCTCGACCCAAAGGATGCATTTTAAACTTTTTTAAACTCCTCCCAATGTCCCTCAACTAATTTTTGAATTAGAGAGTTGCTGGAGGACTAATAACACCTACTTTGGAAAAGTTGCCAACTTATGACAACTTATAACAACATATACACAAATGCCTCAAAATTGACTCCATTTCAATGAAAATTGATCCTAGAAACACCTATCATGCTTAAAAACATCAAATTATATTATCCCTACTACTTGGTTTCATCATGGCAACTTTTACCTTTCTTAAGCCTAAATGCACCAAGTTTACAATATGACATGAGACCTATTACAAACCATTGTAAACCTATTGAAAACTATTGTAAAGCACCAAAAATGGTCCCATGGACCTTATTACATCAAGAACTCATTGGAAAAACAAATTAAAACATAGCAAAGCATCATGGAGGCATTAGGACCCCAAGGTGCCCCTGCACCATACACCCGGGGTGGAAAAGATCTCAAGTACCACCTAAGATCAATTGCTGAAGAGAAGTGCCATGATGTTTGATATCCTCTTCACTCATTCAAGTTGCATCTTTAGGTGGAAGACCCTGCCATTTAACCAAATATTCATTATATACATTCTTTCTTTTCATTTTCACCTCCTTAGTGTCTAGGATAGCTTCAAGTTTCAATGGTTCAGATGGTGGAAGGTCATGCACCCAATCTTCATCAGCTTCTATACCTGCACCTGCATCCAAAGATCCCTTAAATGGGTACAAGTCAATAAAATTAAAGATGGGAGAGATAGCCACTCCAGGAGGGAGTGCTATCTCATAGGCATTTTGACCAAATTTATGAATGATCTTGCAAGGGCCTATTTTCTTCATTTGGAGCTTTGTATATCTGCCCTTAGGTAACCTTTCTTTCTTCAAATATGGAAAAACCATATCCCCCACCTTATACTAAAAATTTTTCCTTTTCAAATCTTCCCTCTCTTTGTATTTTTCCACACTCTTCTTGAGGTTCTCCTTCTCTTGATCATGGATGGATTTCATTGCGATGGAAAACTCCTCTCCTTCTGCACTCCTCTTCTCCATTCCCTTCAAATCTCTTAACTCAAAGGTTCCCCTTGGATTCATTCCATACACCACCTCAAAGGGACTTTTTCCTATGCTCATGTTTATGGAATAATTATAAGCATATTCTTCTTGGGGAAGCACCAAATCCCATTGAATACCATGCTCTTTTGTTAAGCACCTCAACAAGTTACCAAGTGAACTATTGACCACCTCTGTTTGTCCATCCGTTTGAGGATGGTAGGAAGAACTATATTGCAAATTAGTCCCCAAATTTTGCCATAAGGTCCTCGAAAAATGACCTATGAACTTGGAGTCCCTATCTAATACAATGCTCATAGGAATGACATGCATTCTCACAACCTCCTTGAAAAACAAGCTTGCAATGTTAGAAGCATCAATAGTGCACTTGCAAGGAATAAAATGGGCCATTTTACTAAATCTATCAACCACTACAAAGACACCATCAACTCCCCTTTGTGTCTTAGGTAGTCATAAGACAAAATCCATACTTATGCTTTCCCAAGGTCTATTTGGGATTGGTAGAGGTTGGTAAAGACCAGCATTTGAAGTAGTTCCTTTTTCTCTTTGACATATGGTGCAAGTTTCCACAAAATTTCTTACATCCACCTGCATTTTAGGCCAAAAGTAAAACCTCCTAACTTGCTCCAAGGTTTTTTCAAGTCCAAAGTGCCCCCCAAGACTCCCACTATGCTTTTATTTTATCAAATTATCCCTCATAGAGCACTTGGGTATGCACAATTAAGCCCCTTTAAACAATAGACCATCTTGCAAAACATAATCAACATATTGACTATGAAAAGCATATGAAAATTAAGAGCAAACATCAAAAGCATCCTTGAAATATTCATCCTCCTTATACATACCTTTAAGAGCTTGTATGCCCACACTTTGCAATTTAACTTCTTGAACCATCATGAACCTTCTACTAAGGGCATTTGCAACCTTATTTGCTTGTCCCTTTTTATGCTTTATGGAGAAAGTGTATGCTTGTAGGTATTCAACCCACTTCATATGCGTTTGGTTCAATTTTTCCTATCCATTCAAGAAAATAAGTGCATGGTTGTCAGTGAATACTATAAACTCCTTTGGCAACAAGTAGTGCCTCCATTTCTTTAAGGCTTGGACCATAGCATACAATTCTAAATCATATGAAGAATATTTTCTCTTAGCCTCATTTAATTTTTCACTAAAGAATGCAACCAACCTGCCTTCTTGACTTAGAACAACACCTATAGCTTGACCACATACATCACATTCAATAGTAGAAAATTTATTAAAATCAGGAAGAGCGAGGATAGGTTGTTGTGATACCTTTCTTTTCAAGTATTCAAACCTTTCATTTGCTTCATTGGTCCCTAGGAACTTACTCTTCTTCTCTCCTTTGATTGTATCTATGATAGGTGCACAAATGTGGCTGAAATTCTTGATGAATTTTCTATAGAAGCTTGCAAGGCCATGAAAACTCCTCACATCACCCACTGACTTAGGTGGTGGCCAATTGAGAATGGCCTCAACCTTTGATGGATCCATTTTCAAACTTCCCTTTGATATGACAAACCTAAGGTACACCAATTCTTCCTTCATAAACTCACACTTTTACAAGTTGATCAACAACTTCTCTTCATGTAGCCTTCTCAAGACCTGGCCAAGATGCTCCAAATGCTCCTCCTTGGTCCTGCTAAAGACAAGAATTTCATCCAAATAAACCACAACAAATCTTCCAATAAAAGGTTTCAATACCTCATTCATTAATCTAATGAAGGTACTAGGGGTATTGGACAAGCCAAAGGGAATCACCATCCACTCATAAAGACCTTCATTAGTCTTGAATTTTTTTTCCATTCATTCCCCTCACAGATCCTAATTTGATGATACCCACTTTTCAAGTCAATTTTTGAAAAATAGCAAGCTCCTCCTAGATAATCCATAAGATTCTCCACCCTTGGCATAGGAAACCTATATCCGATGGTTATCCTATTTATGGCCCTTGAATCAGTGCATAAACTTTATTTACCATCCTTCCTAGGATCCAACACGGTAGGGACTACACAAGGGCTCAAACTCTTCCTCACTAGGCCCTTATCTAATAACTCTTGAACTTCTTTTGCTATTTCTTCATTTTGGGTTGGTGTCATCTTATAGGTAGCCTTATTAGGAAATGTAGCTCCTGGTATTAGGTCAATATGGTGATTGATATCTCTGATTGGAGGCAGGGAACTAGGCAATTCATCCACCACAATGTCCTTATACTTCTCCAACAAGGTTTGGACTTCACTAGGAATAGTTTCCCCTTTGTTTGTAGATAAAACAAACTTGCACTTTGTCTTAACAATCAATGAAAAACCTAGACCTCCCTCTTCCTTTAAGGTCTTCAAAAACTCCTTCCCCCCTACCACCATGATACTAGACCCAAGTTGCTTATCTCTACCCTCATCTGGTAAGGGACTCGTTGTGAAAGTTTTCCCATCTTTTGTTATCATGTAAGTGTTTTTCTACTCATCATGTTGGGAATTCCTATCATATTGCTAAGGGTGGCCTAGAAGTAAGTGGCAGGAATCCATGGGAATAACATCACATAGGATTTTATCCTTATACTCTCCAATTTGAAATTCTACACAACATTGCTCATTGACAAGCACCTGTTGGCCTTTGTTCAACCAAGACACCCTATATGGTGTGGGATGAGGACTCTTTTTCAACTTTAATTTCTAAACCATCTCTAAAGAAAATAAGTTATCACTAGAGCCTGAGTCTACAATTACCTTGCATACCTTTCCATGGGATCTACATGTGGTTCTGGACAAGGATTTCCTATGTGGTGGCTCCTTAGCACTTGGTACCTTAAGAAGTGTCCTCCTCATCATCAAGCTTTCTCCAAATTTAGGGTCAGTAGATCTGGAAGGTGAAGTTGCACTTTGTGAATCCTCCTCTTGCACCATTTGGTTTCTCTTATTCCCACCATGAGAGCTTGAAGCTTGTTTCTCAGGGTACTTGAAGGTCAGGTGTCCAAATTGGTTACAAGAGTCGCATCTTCCAGAGAATGAGTTAGAGCCCCTCCAATTAGATTTTTCCCTTCCATTAGATCTCCTACCTCTAAATCCTCCTCTTGACTCTTGACCTTGTTCTTCTTTTCCATTGACTCCCCTTGTCTTTGTGACTAATTTTTACCACCAAAACCACCTCTTCCTTTGAAGTTTCTGCCTCTACCCCTTCCTTGTTGCTCTTGCTTTCGCTTCAACTTCTGATTTTCCTTACATGCCACTTGGAAACACTCTTCCCCTATTTTAGGGGTCACTAGGCTCATCTCATCTTGAATTGAAAACCTTAGGCCATTCAAATACCTGGCCACTTTCTCCTTCTCATTCTCCACATGTCCACACCTCATACTAAGTTTGTGTAACTCTTCAGTATAGGTTGCCACATCGATGTCCTTTTGTTTTAGGTTATGTAGTTTCCTAAACACTTGCACTTCATGATCTGTAGGGAGTAATTTTGCCTTCATTCTTCTCACCATTCTTTCCCATGAAGTAACCATGTTCTTATCATCTTTCACTCTTTCTCCTTGGTAATAATTCCATCAAGTCAAAGCAACCCCATTCAATTTAGTCTTGGAAAACTTAACCTTCTTGTTTTTTGACATTTCCTTGTACTCAAAATAGTTGTTCAAGGCATCCACCCACTCTAGTAGTGCCTCAACATTCATCTTTCCCCCATACAATGGTATGTCCATCTTCACTTTAATGGCTTTTTCTTTTATGGTTTTCAAGGCTCCAATGAACCTTCTCTCTTCAGGAGACATCTCCTCTTCTGGATGGTCTTCATCTCCACCCTATAGCTCCTCTTCTGAGGCAATCTCTTCCTCAGTACTCACTCTCTTTTTCTCTAATGCCTCTATCTTATCTCTCAAGGCCTTCAAATCCCTTGCAATTATAGACCCACCTTTTGGAGGCATTTTCCTTCACACACCTCAACTCACAATATCTCTTCACAACCTTCACAATCAAACTTGGCTTTGATACCACTCTGATGCAGAGTGGGTAGGGGAAGACAAGAATTTTATGGAAAACAACTCCTTTTGTTTAGCTTCTCTCAAATACTCTATGTGGACTCTTCAATTCTACTACTCCCTCATGGGGACAACCCAACCACTCAACAAGGGTTCTCACAAATAGACACAACTAGGGGACTTGAGAATGTTTTAAACACTTTTATCATGACAAAACATGACACATCAACCAAATTTTGCACTTAGAAAACCTTATTCATCCATTGCTCCAATTCAACCCTATGCACCATTATAGCCCTTTCCAACAAGGACAGTCAAAATAAAACTCCTTAAGAGCAGGAACCAAACAAAAATTACTAGTTTTATACACCCTACAAGGACCCATACAAGTCCACAAAACCCCAATACATGATAGCCAAAGGAAAAACCACAATGGGAAAAACTTCAATGCTATAAGGAGGCCTAATCTGATTGCTCCATGCAAGAACTTGAGTTTCTAGGAACACCCCAAAACCCCTAAGCCATAAAAAGGTTCCTACAACATCATCAAACATATTTCAACCTTTCCCAAGGACCCTTATTATATATTACACCCACAAACTTGCAAAACTTAGACTTTTGCAACAATTCCAGGCCTATCGCATAGAGATTTCAAGCCGAGGGTATCAAAGAACTCCTTACAACCTCCATGCCTCTCCCTGAAACCTTTTGCATCATGAAATATATTACAAACCCTACCATTCCACCAAAAATTAGGCTTTGACCATGAAAGAATGGAGAGTTATCAGCATTTTAAAGATCAAACCCTAGTTTTTGAGGGTTTCTGGCCACTTTCAGAAAAATGATTGCAACTTCCTTATTCTTTGATGAATTTACACCAAATGGAAGCTAATTCATCCCTCTATCATTCGATGTTATTTTTATATCTGTACAAAGATATTTCTAGCCGTACCAAGCATGGGATCAGACAAAATACATAGAATTCAGGAAACAGAGTTTGTTGTTTGCATTAGATCTTCACAAAACTTCAACAAAAACCATGCCTCGACCCAAAGGAGGCATTATAAAAAAATTTTGACTCCTCCCAATGTCTCTCAACTAATTTTTGAATTAGAGAGCCATTGGAGGACTAATAACACTTGTTTTGTCAAAGTTGCCAACTTATGACAACTTATAACAACATATACACAAATGCCTCAAAATTGACTCCATTTCAATGAAAATTGATCCTAGACACACCTATCATGCTTAAAAGCATGAAATTACATCATCCCTACTACTTGGATGCATCATGGAAACTTTTACCTTTCTTAAGCCTAGATACACCAAGTTTACAATATGACATGAGACCTATTACAAACCACTGTAAACCTATTACAAACCATTGTAAAACACCACAAATGGTCCTTTGGACCTTATTACATCAAGAAATCATTGGAAAAACAAAAATAACAAATAACAAATCCTCATGGAGGCATTAGGACCCCAAGGTGCCCCTGCACCATTAAGGTGATGTGGCAATTGGGAAGTGTAGAAAATGAACAACTATTGAATCAAGGAAAAGGAACATTCTTTCCTTTGTACACTTTCTTTTCTGATTTTTTGATGACCAAGGGAGGTTGAAATAAGAGTCTTGATATAATCAAAGCCTACCACATGCGGAGATCAGTTGAGAGGATCATATATGATCCCAAAGGTTTTATGACCTAATTGAAAGAAAGAAACAAGAGATACAAATTTGTGCACATTTTCTAGTATCTGGAGGATGTGATAAGAAATGTGTTCAACCTTTTGGAGAAAGAAAAAAGAAGAGAAAGGTGGATTTCCTTCAATAAAATTCAAAGAAAGATAAATCAAGAAGAAGTTGACTTCAAGGTTCTCCCTAAGACTGAAAATGTAATACAAAAGGTGGAACATGTATCCAAGAATTTTGACTCAATAGTGGGCCACCTTGAAACTAAGGGGGTGATAAGTAAAGATAAGGGGAAATCCACAATTGTAGAAGAATAGAGTGGGGGAGAAATCCCTAATATAGAAGAAAAACCTACATTTCAAGCCCCTAATGAACCAAGAATAAAATTCTTTGTAAGGAGAAAGGTTAAGGAAAAGAAAATTGATGCAGCTTTTGATCCTTTTCAACAAAAGGAATATAAGCCTCCTTCTCCTATGACACAAGTACCACCACCATCTCCTCCAAGGCCAACAAAGCCTGAAAGTATGGACATTGATTCTCCACCACCTAGCGAATTACCACCAAGGGAATCGTCGTTGAAAAGGCCAAAGTTGAAGTGACTGGTCTGGTGCACTATGTTCATGAAGGCTTTGATGATGACATTTGGGTCTTAGAGTAGGAAATGCAAGGAGTTCCCACTGCACTAATAGTGAGGGAAACACATCAATATGGTTATGAGATTGAGTAAAGCTAATCTCACTGGGCTCAATGGAAAATATGATATGCAGGTTGAAGCATGTGCAAAGTTCTTAGATGATGACTGATTTGTAAAGTCTCAGGCTTTTATGGAATTACTATATAGAGCTAAAAGAGATGAATATGTCAAAAACCTAGCTATAGAAAGAATCCTCCATCTAGAATTTCTAGATTCCATCATCCAAAAAAAATTTTTAAATGAAATGAGAGATAAATTCAAAATGATGACTGGAAAGAGGGTAGAGAATTGGTAAGGAATAATAGTACTTTGTTGCTTTCAGAATGGGATTTAGCTTCTACCATAGCTTTCAATACAATAAAGATATGTGACAGGCTTGTTGATAGGTGTTTTATCACTTCTCAACATAGGTAATGCATAAGTGCATCACCTCTCTTGAAATATAGTTTCCTACAAGCAAATTGTAGAAAACTATCCCAAGGTCTCTCAAGTCTTAGGTCATGACTGTTAGAAACCAAGATCAGATTTGCAAACCAGAATAGACCTTCCATAGAAGAGAAAAATGAAAAAGCAGAAGTTTGCATGAAATGTGCATGAAATGTGCAAATTGATATATTCGAAGTACAATTAATTACAAGAGAAAATTTGCTTTATAAAAGAAAAGATGCCTAAACCTAATCTTATCTTGAGCAACAAGATAGCTCGATAAGATAAGGATAAAACCTATAACTTAGGAATTAAAATAAAACCTAAGTAAACTTATGCAAAGTGTAATTAATAATTAATTACACCAACACCCCCCCATAAGTGCAACTTAGGGAGAAGCAAATTATTATGCAAATATGAGTCCTAAAAACAAGTCCTGATCAGGTACTCATGTACAAATGTAAAGAGAGAGAAAACCTAGTGGGAAACCCCCCCTCAGAGAGATGAACTGCTGTGAAGAAGCACTGGAAGAAATTTGATGAAGCAACACTGGAACCCCAAATCTGGCAAGCAAGGAAAGATAATTTTGTCTACAACTAAAACCAAAAATGGAATCACAAATGTAACAGTAGACCCGATGCCAAGGAACACTGGAAACTCACATACTAGATCAACCCTGGGATCTGTAAACAATAGTAGATGGAAGGATGAAAGGACCCATAATGATGACAAATCTGGAAGTTGTGTCTCTCAAAGCCGATGCCAAACTGAAACTATAACTGTCCATAGGATGAGTACCATCAAGATTCTAGAACATTAACCATAAAACATGGCCTTCAAATGAGAAAGATCTGAACCAATGCGGATCAAGAACTGTAAAATCCCAATGTGAAGTGTGAACCGAAGCAAACCAACGATGTGTCTAGCTAAGAAAGAAAGAAGCTAAGGGAAACAACAGGAAACCATACAAAAGCATGCGAGTTGTCACCAATACAAAAGATGGATGCAAGAACCCCCCTTAATGGAACTTTATATCAGTTTTTTATTACAATACCCAATGATTGCATAAGGAAATAATGCAAAACTATAGAAACATAATCGAAAATGCAAAACTAGCACATGAAACAAAAATGAATGCTTGCATAAAATAAGTTACACATTTTTCTATAAATAACCTCAGATCTACATAAAGGCCAAAACCAGCTTTCCAATGCTAAGAAAATCATGAAAAACAGATAAGCGAGTCACAAGATATGTCTCTCGAAGTGAAAAAGGAAACATCTGACTTTTGAGGTAAAAAAAATCATCAAAAAGGAAACACCAGAAAATTTCACCTACACCATTGCATAGAGCTTGGAAACAGCTTTCCGGCGATATCTCATTTGAAAAAAAATGACGCCGTATGTGAAAGTTATGCTCATTTTCGTGAAAGTGCCCAAAAAATGTCTGATTCGACCATGTACAGCCCTCAGGGGCTAAAAAAATAAGCCCCTGGTCGCCTGGGCGGAAAAAAATAAGCCCCTGGTCGCCTGGGCGGACCAGGGGGTTGGTAGCAGGGTTTAGGGCGCGGCCCCTGGTCACCAATGTGACTACCGCAGGGGCTTGAAAGTTTGTCGAGGGCTTATGGGTGCAGCCCCTGGTCAGAGATGTGACCGGGGTGGATGCTTGGAGTCCTGGAAGGGGCTAGCGCTGGGACCTGGACCTGGATGTGACCGCCTGCTTGGCCACGGGTGCTAGAGGGACCAGACAGAGTGGCGGTGGACAAGTGGTGGGCGGAAGACCACCGGTGGCGGCTGAGCGGCCGACGACCGCTTGGTGGCACAGGAGTGGCGCTGGCCTTTTACACAGGCGGCGCTGAATTTCTAAGAAATTTTTGATGTTTTTAATATTTTTTTTATTTTTCCTCGATTTCTAAACCTTAAAAAATGTGCCCGGGGGCCGTATGGCCCCTAGGGAAAAAATATTTGCCTCTCTGGATGACTGTGTCCAAATCGGACAAATTTTATATGGAAATAAGGGTTTTTGGGCACTGCGAATCCAACGGTGAGGTCCGTTTGGGCCCAAAGTGCTCCGAGAATTAGGTGACCCCTGGATCTATCAGAAAAATCACCGATCTTACAACCCTCACAGATCTGGCAAACGGTGACGAATATGAATAAAATAAAAGCCATTTCTGACTTTTTCCAGTGCTCTGAATCCAACAGAAAACCCCAATTTGATCCAAGACACTGCATAAATGTACTCAAGGATTGAAACCCTTGAGGGACCTCAAGCAAGCTCTGCACTGTGTTCCTCCAACAAAGTTGAGAAGGGGTTGCAAATCGAGGCTCTGATACCATGTTAGAAACCAAGATCAGATTTGCAAACCAGAATAGACCTTCCGCAGAAGAGAAAAACGAAAAAGCAGAAGTTTGCATGAAATGTGCAAATTGATATATTTGAAGTACAATTAATTACAAGAGAAAATTTGCTTTATAAAAGGAAAGATGCCTAAACCTAATCTTATCTTGAGCAACAAGATAGCTCGATAAGATAAGGATAAAACCTATAACTTAGGAATTAAAATAAAGCCTAAGTAAATTTATGCAAAGTGTAATTAATAATTAATTACACCAACAAATACTACCGATGAATAGCGATAATGGAGGATAATACAGTGGACACTCTTCTTGAAACTAATTTCCACTTAAACAAATCCGCTAATAGTATCATGAAACTAGTGCTATCTTCTAAGGTCTGCATATTTTTAACTGTTCACTCACCATGAAGCATGAATAAAAGATGAAATTTAAGTGCAGAAATGAGTCTATGTTTAGACTAGCTTTACACTAATATTTATCATCAACAAAAAGCAAAAAGCATGAAAAAGGAAAGGCATCAACACAATAGTACTCTTTAGCATCAATGAACAACATTCACTATATTACTAAAAGCATGCAAAATACATAGAACAACTAACTAAATCTGTATCTAAGGGTTAATTTCAAAGGTTAGTTTATCAATTGAATTGAAAGCATAAACCCAAAGAAATAATGAAGTGCAAAGGAACAATAAATGAAAACACATAAAATAGAACAATCTCACCCAATGTTTTCATTCTCCATGGCTGATCTCCATTACACCTTCTAATTTGTTGATTTGTGTTGCCCTCAAATCGAACATGCGAGCAATCCGTGCTGAAGTAAATGTCTAAGTCCTACACCAAGCTTTGAAGGATTTTCTTCTAAAATGCCTATGCCTATGACAATATTATTGGTATTCCTATGCCTAAAATGTGCCAAGACCAAGTGGAATAAATGCTGCAATTCTTGTGAAATATCTAAGTATATCAGTGCGTCAGCGTGTAATCTAAAAATGAGAACAAAAGAGCATTTTATAAAAAATGCCATTTTGAATGGACGGATGAGATTAACTGTTGATAGAGACCTAAAATTAGAGGCTCAGATTAAATTTGATAATCCCTAATTAGGGTTAGGGAAAAATCAATAAGCGAGTGGTCGAGATTTCATCTGAGAGAATCGAATCGGTGCTGGAGAATAAATGAGATAATTAATTCGAAAATAAATATTTTTGAAAATCAAGAAGATAAGAGTTGAACTGGAGATCAGATTTGGAAAATCAAGAATCGATCCAATTACTTAATTTTTAGAGGAAAGTTACTAATTTGAATTAAATTAATTCAAAATATGGATTTTGTGAAATAATAAATAATCAATTTTCAGATTATTTACCAAAATGGACTGTCAGTTAAGAATGTGATGACATTTTAAATAATTTCATTTATTTAAAATGAGAGGAATATTAATTTCGACAATTAAATAACTAAAGATAATTATTTAATTTAGCAGATAAGATTAATTAATTAAATAAATTAATCAATTCATTTAATTATGACAATTAGTGACATATTAAATAAAAAATAAAATTTATTTATTTAATAATCAGGAAGAATTAAATGAATTAAGATAATTAAATAAATTAAGAAATTTATTTAATGAAGGGAAAACTTAGACAATTAATGACGTATATAATAAATAAATAGAATTTATTTATTTAATAATCATGAAGAATAAAATGACATGAATTAATTAAACAATTATGAATTATTTAATCAATAGTCGAATGTGGACCAAGGACATAATTAAATGTCACAATTATGCTAGGACGAAAGTGGTAAAAATAGAGCTTGCAGGCTTAGGTCATTTTTAAGTGTCTACATTTTTCCCCTCTTTGTCATAATGTAGCATGTCACATTGTGACAAAGAAAATAAGTCAAAGCCATACCCTAGTGAAAAATACGATGAGGAAGAATGACAAGGAGGGTAGCAGTATGCCCCCTCGAGAGGAAAGACAGGTTCCAAGAACATGGGTGTGCTCTCAAAATAGATGAGAAGACTAGAATATCAAAAGAAAAAAAAATGTTAGTGCAAAAGATATGGATGATGAAGATGCAGACTAGATGAAAGAATCCTTCAAAAATGCCAAAGAACTAATAGACATTGCTCGAATCATCATTGGGCAGTAAAAATGACACAAATGGACAACAAACACCATGATATGATGTAGACCAAGGTGTGCAAGGTCATCCACTTGAAAAACAGACAGTCACAGACAAGGAATGTCCTAACTCATACTAAGGGCGAAGTTGCCCCAGTATTTTTGTCAAGACGATCCACAGACAACAGTCAAAGAAAACAAAATAGGCCAGGAGACGTCATCGCACCTCTAAATCCTGCATGGGACATCCTCGAGGTGGCTAGTAACATGACCAAAATGACAAGATAGTAAAAATATAAGACAAAATAGCTAAGATAGTCAAAAGATAAGACAAGATAGACCAGAAATATTAACAGCCATTTTATTTTGATTGCCAATGTTTGTTTGCCAAAGATTGATTTCTTGTCAGTTTGACATTTTTGACAGTTTAAGAGTTTTTCCAATTTGACAGTGTTGATAGTTTCACGGGCCCTATTGTCAGGAAGGACACATTCTGAAAAAGGCAAAGGACATTTTGACGAGGTCCAAATTCCAAAAGGACACATCTTGAAGAGGACCAAAGAGTGACGAGACTGACATTGTTTTGACTTATATGTTTTGGCAAGTTGACTGATGTTGACTGTATGATTGATTGGACTGTGTTGTCTGATTTTGACCAATTTTGACATTGATGTTTCGAATGACTATCTTGTGTCTGAGTTTGACAACGTATGACTTATTTGACCGATGTGATGATTGTGACAAATGCCATGATTTTATTTGGGCCAACCTAAAAGGACTGACCTAATGTCTCGGGGACTCATCAACTGATGGCCTTGCCTACGTAGAAAATGTGCAGAGATAATGTAGTTCGACAATGACATGGACTGACTGACATAACTGACTTTGACTCCATTTTTAGGATTTTGACATTGATTTGGATGTTTTTGTGTCTTTCTTCAGGACGTTTTATGATTTTTGGTCTTTCTTCAGGACATTTTATGATGTTTTTGTCTTTTTGTCATTTTATGATTTTTTTTGGATTTTGACGTTTAAGAGGATCGTGACAAATGCATATGACTGATGCCTACACATGAGAATCCAAGGACAAACATGATTGTGCCCCTAGTCAAGTTGAAGACCAATTGATAGGTGATGACAACATTGTTTGACGTGGGAAGAAAGCATCCCAAAACAATGTGAGGACGATGATAATGTGATGAAAGTATGGCGGTCTACGACCAGGCCAGGAATGCAGTCAAGTAAAATTTTGGATAATGTGCTTGTATGGATTAGACTCATTGCATTTGGAATGACTTGGTTAGGAATAGATGGGATGGTGATTATCCTTAGACCGTTTGACAAGGGAAAGCCAAGATAGGTGACAGGTGTGAAAGGATAAGGGGTGGCCTTGGTAAAAGATGAGAGACATGAGACTAATGGAATTGTCATATGATTTTCAAGGACTATGTCGTATAAGGACAATAAGACTATGATGGTCAATGACATGATGTTTCGTGAATCATTTATGACTGAAGGATAGACATATCAAGAGTTTTCCCATTAGCATGATTTATGTATGCCAGTTTTATGTCAAGACCGAGGTAAGTGGGAAAATGGACGGAAATGATAGGGCTTATATGGACGTAAATGTCATGGGGAAGGCATGGGAAATGAGACGACTTGCCCCCAAGTATAAAATTCCACATAGACGATTTATTTTACACATGACGCCTGTTTGCCAAGTTTTCATCATGGTACTTATCCAGGGCACCTGTTTGCCAGGTTTTCACCATTGGATGAAATTTTTCTCTTTACTCTTTTCTTGACTTTTTGATTTTTTTTTTTTTTGGTGTCACCATGACGCATGTTTTCCAGGTTTTCATCAGGGTGATGATGTTTTATTTTTCATTTTTTTTGTATTTCTAATTTTTTGGATAGTTTGGATGCTTTAGATGACCACTGACTATTCTAAATATATTGACGGTGCTGATGTAGAGACTGGTGCCATGATATGCCAATAATGTCATGTCTGAAGTAGTTGTCTTGTCAGGATCGTAGTGCTTGTATACAACTGATCGATGTCATTGTGGTCCTTTCTGATACTAGAGTTGGCCTTATCAGAATACAGCACATCGCGATAGAGTGCCATGAGAGTCCTTGCGGTAAAGAGTTGCTGCCAAGATGTGACAGATTTGTGACGTGGGATCATTGGACTTTAGACGAGATGTAGGGTTATGACGAATGATGGTAGACGTGGAAATATTGTTTGGACGTTCGGATGAATGACTTTTTATTTTCCAAACTTGGGATGGTGGATGATGGATTTTGGAGGGATGGTGTTTGGAACCAACACTTTTATATGCCTTGATTGATGACCATTTTGAAGGAGGTGGACATGTGTTATATGTGGGAGTCCTCTTGTCTTGTGGCTCCACATTGTGATTGACTTTTGTATTTGACTTGGTGTCTTTGTTTGATCCATCTTTCTTTGGAATCCATTTTAATTTCATTTGTCCACTTGTCCTTTTGTTTGATTCAATGGCCTTTGACATTTGATTTTGATCTTTTGACTTGTAAGACTTTTGTTTTTGTTGGTTCCAAAGGGAAGGTTTATTTATGATGGAATAATGGTTCATGGTGTGGGTGGAGGGGGTGTTGGTAGCAATCTTATGACAAGGATTTCTCATGGACTCCATTTTGACGTTTGTATCTGACAAAGTTGCCCCTAGTATCGAGGAGGTACCACTGACATCATTTGATTTACTAACTGAGGAATAGCCAAGACCTTGATGTCTATAATTTGGTTGAAGCTTTATTGGTTCAAGAATGCCTTTGTTGTGTATGCCTAGTCCTTTTCCTTGATATTGCATGCTTTGACAGATTCTATTTGCGATGGGGTATTTGTTGTTTTGAAAGAAAGATGCTAACCCATCATTAGGTATGTGGATACTATCATTTGTAATATTTTCGTCTACAAGAAAGCCTGCTCTAACAAAGATAGATGACCCTAGTTGATAAAGTGTCTTGGCTTCATTGTCATGTTGGACATATTCCTGACTAATATCTCTAGTCTGATCATGTGACATGTCAGGTTTAGATGATTCTGTTGGTGCTTCCAAGGCAATGTCAAAGCCATCATTATGTTTAGTGTCATAGAGTCCAATTATTTTAGCTATAACTTGATCATATGCAAGCATGTCCCTAGTGGAAGATTCTTGTTCTGTAGGAATATTGTCTATGTATCCCATGAAGGAAAGTGTCTCATCATGGGAAGTGTCAATAGTCGAGGCCTTTATAAGGTCGGCAAGTGTTTGATCATGAATAGTGTAAATGTCAAGGAGTGGATCATTTTGGACTTCTTGGTCAATGGTAGGGTCTTGGTCGAAGATGGGGTTGTCATGGATTTGGACTTCTTGGTCAATGATGGGGTCTTGGTCAAAGATGGGTTTATCGTGGATGATACAGTCAGAAATAGAGTTGTCAAGGAGAGGTGTGTTTTGGATGTCATGATTGTCTTGAAGGACTTCATGGATGGACTAAAAGATAGGGTCATGGGATGGACTACCTTGTTCTTGACATGAGGGTGACATTATAAGGTCATGCTTTGGGCTTTCATTTTGACATGTATGCTTAAGTTTATTAAATGGGATTTGACTTTGAGTAATGACTGAATTTTCATGACTAGATGTGGCTTGTGAGGGGGTGATTTGGAAAGGATTAGGAGAAGACAGGACTTGGACGAGACTAGTATGTGAAGGGCTAGGAGAGGACATGGGTACTTGGACTAGATTGGTATGGGAAGGACTGAGGACTTGGACTGGACTATTTGGTCATGATATAGGATATGACATGGAGACTTCGACTGTATTAGTTGGTAATGACATAGGATATGACATAGGGACCTGGACTGGATTGGAGTAAGGTTGACTAAAATGGGACGTGGAGACTTGGGCCAGATCGATATGGTATGATGTGGGGACGTGACATGAGTTGGTAGATAGTTGATAAGGCATGTAGACTTGGATGGGATTGATAGGTGAATGACTAGCATATGATGCAAAGACTTGGTATGGACTAGTGGATAGTTGGTTTCCCTTGTCAAAGTTAGGATAAGGGTGATAACTGGACATGTGTTGTGAATTAATGGTAGGATTTGTGTTAAGTGACTGTGGATAGTGGGGGTAGACGGATAGAGGACTTGGACTGATGGATTGCTGGTACGAAGGGTATTGATTTTTGGTTTCAATAAATTGTCTTCTAAATTCTAAGACTTCTTGGTATTGACCTCTACAGAGCAATTCATATTCAACTTTACTAGCAATCCTATCAATATTTTGTTGAAGGGAAGACAAAGTGGTGGATGTCATGATGTCATCTAATTGAAAAAGTGATTGTTGACCAAGGGAAATGACCAATGCCAAGTCTAGATGCCAAATGAGGACTATGATGGACAATATTTCAGTTCTGGTTTCTGACAGAGATGTTTGAAAAAGATATTTGACAAAAATGTTTGGATTCAAATTCTTGTATGTGACAGAGTTTAAATTTCAGTTAAGCAAATCCGTTGTTTCAAGTGGCAAATGTGTTGTAGTGTGCAGATGCGTCATTTCAAGGATCAATTGTGTGTCGGTAATGCACATGTGTTGTAGAAGCAAATAATGTTTGGGCATTGGTTTTGATAGATGCATCGCAAGATGTGGAAAATGTGTTTCAAAATGTCGATTTCATCATAAGATAGCATATGCGTCATTTTAGGCAGCGAATGTGACTCAGTATTTCGTTTGCATTACAAGATGCAGCGGATGCGTTGTTGACTATTCAAATGTGGCGCAACAAGTCAAATGTGGCTTTTAATCAAGCAAATGCGACTCAATATAGGCGAATGTAGTGTTTAGATAACAAATGCGGTGTGACAGGTCAGATATGGCCTTTGAAATAGAAAATGTGGTGCGACAGGACAGATGCGTTGCATAGGATAGCAGATGTGTTGCAGATAGAATGTATAGACCAGTTTTGACCAAATTCTTGAGGTTTGACTTGGTTGTTTCCAAATGTTTGAACATTGTTTGGTTTGTTTCAGTATCTAGAAAACACTTGCAAGCATGATATTTTGACTGTAAGCAAGCACACATGAGACAAGTACAATCCTAAAAGGCCAATAGGCCAAGGGTTTGTATACTTGATACATCCCACATTTATAACCCGGATTGGTGATAAATAACCTTTCCTTCTCGAGAGCGGATAGCTTAGAATTTTGGTGGTATTGGCTCCCCTCCACGGCTCATTAACGTCATTCAAGCACACCAAATTTGGATTCTTTGGGTAATGACTTCCCAAGAATTGCTATCTCTACTCAAGGGGATCAGTAGTGAGTGTCTTCGGGCATGATACTGTACCCTGCACTATATCAAGCAATGGCCAAAGAACAGTTGGACACTAAGACAAAAGGTTTTTAATACGGGCATTTCGTTCATAGGGCATGATCCATGAGGTGAGAGTCCCCTTTTGGATCCATCTCGTCAGAACCACACGTGTGATTCTTGGGCTTTCCCTAAGAATCCACTTTTATATACCAGCTGGAAGTCCCTCGGTGTCAGGGTGCTATCGGTCTGAGTAGTCCTGGGGTGAGTACTTTTTCCCACCATAATAGGCTCAAGTTCAATAGTTAGTAACCATTTCTCTTACACCCAGGATCGCCTGAAAGTGCAAGGGGAGAGGATACTTCGATTACTAAGTCGTGATGGTATATAACAGATAAAATGGGTATGGTTTCCTGATCACCGAGTTTTCACAAGGTGAGAGCATAATCACCTACCATTTGTTCAAACACAATTAGACACTTGCAAACAAAATTCATTTTAGAGCACCAAAGGAAATGTTCCTAAATTAAAAAATGCAAACAAGTGGTTTGAGAGATAAATCTTTGACAAACGTAGCTGCAAAACCACATGTCAGTAGTTTGAATATATGCCTTTGACCCACGAAAAACTCCAATGCCACATGCTACCAACAAAGATTAGTAACCAAAAAAATTGAATGACAACAGCAATAACTTTCTCAAAACTTAACAAAATTTTAAATCGTTTGAATCCATGGAAAGCTGAAAATCAAACCTTCAAAACCCATAAAGTATTTTCCAGGATTCTGCACAAAAAAAAATGTTATAGGCAAAAAAAATGCAAGTTTTAAAAGCTAGATTAAAAAAGCAACAAAAACTAAAATAGCCATAACTTTCTCAAATCTTAATTAAATTTTAAACTATTTGAAGTTTCAGAAAGCTAAGAACAAGGCCTACGAAACCTAGATAATCATTTTTAAAGATTCCATGTGCCCATTTTTCTATGCTCAAAAAAAGGTGATGGGATTTCATATAAATTCTTGCATGTAACCTGCAAAATAGCGAAAACAAAAAAAACACATTTTTTTCTACAAAACGTCAGGTTCACCAATGTATTTAAGGGTTAATTTTAAGATTAGTTTATCAAATGAATTGAAAGCATAAACCCAAAGAAATAATGAAGTGCAAAGGAACAATAAACGAAAACACATAAAATAGAACAATCTCACCCAATGTTTTCATTCTCCATGGCTGATCTCCATTACACCTTCTAACTTACTGATTTGTGTTGCCCTCAAATCGAACATGCGAGCAATCCTTGCCGAAGGAAATGTCTAAGTCCTACACCAAGCTTTGAAGGATTTTCTTCTAAAATGCCTATGCCTATGACAATATTATTGAAATTCCTATGCCTAAAATGTGCCAAGACCAAGTGGAATAAATGCTGCAATTCTTGTGAAATATCTAAGTATATCATTGCGTCAGTGTGTAATCTAAAAATGAGAAGAAATGAGCATTTTATAAAAAATGCCATTTTGAATGGATGGACGAGATTGACTGTTGAGAGAAACCTAAAATCAATGAGCGAGTGGTTGAGATTTCATCTGAGAGAATCAAATCGGCAGTGGAGAATAAATGAGATAATTAATTCAAAAATAAATATTTTCGAAAATCAAGAAGATAAGAGTTGAACTGGAGATCAGATTTGGAAAATCAAGAATCTGCCTGATTACTTGATTTTTAGAGGAAAGTTACCAATTTGAATTAAATTAATTCAAAATATGGATTTTGTGCAATAATAAATAATCGATTTTCAGATTATTTACCAAAATGGACTGTCAGTTAAGAATGTGATGACATTTTAAATAATTTAATTTATTTAAAATGAGAGGAATATTAATTTCGATAATTAAATAACTAAAGATAATTATTTAATTTAGCAGATAAGATTAATTAATTAAATAAATTAATCAATTCATTTAATTATGACAATTAGTGACATATTAAATAAACAAATAAAATTTATTTATTTAATAATCAGGAAGAAATAAATGAATTAAGATAATTAAATAAATTAAGAAATTTATTTAATTAAGGGAAGACTTAGACAATTAATGACATATTTAATAAATAAATAGAATTTATTTATTTAATAATCATGAAGAATAAAATGACGTGAATTAATTAAACAATTATGACATATTTAATCAATAGTCGAATGTGGACCAAGGACATAATTAAATGTCACAATTATGCTAGGACGAAAGTGGTAAAAATAGAGCTTGCAGGCCTAGGTCATTTTTAAGTGTCTACAAAATCTACTCAAATCTATCTACTATGAGGAGATGAATCATGAAACATAAAGGAAACTCAAGAATCCACCCAAAAGCAATGAATTTCTATGAGAATTTTAGTAGCATGTCTTTAGAACAAATCAACTCTCTCTTTGAAAATGAGAGGAGACCCCCTATTTATAGTTTTCAAAAAGCAAAATGGATGGCCAATATTTAATCTCATTGTGTGGCCAAGATTCATTACAAATTAGGGTCTCACCTACCCCCAATATTTTATAATTTAAAAATACATTTCTTGTATTTTCCCTATTTTGTCCTATAGCACCTTGTTACTATAACACTTTTGTCCTGTAGTGATTTTCCCTTTTGGTTGCAGCTACACAATGAGGAACTCATCATCTTTGATAGGTTTTCCTTGATTCTTCTGGACATTTGCGTACTCCACAAATTTTCCCATTAGTGCCTGAAGTTTTTTCCATTCAAGGATATCTGATTGGAGCACTTGGAAGGTCAACTTTTTAGACCTACTAGTGATCAACTCCCAATTCCTTGTACACTTTAACGTGTTCTTGATTACCTATTCTAATTGGGCGAAGGCTCGGGTGGAAAAATCCATAAATTCTGGCATTAGTGAATTTTTAGCCTCGTTCTCCATTTTCTTATAAAAATACAACCTAATCTTCTCGGGGTCTAGCTTGACAGCGGGCATGTCATAATCCATCATGAGCTTCAGATATTCTTCACAGTCGGCCCTATGTTTTTTGACCCACTCCAAGTTGAGGTCTACTTCATGGAGCACCCCCTCCAAGACTTCTCCTCTATGGTCTAGGCCCATTTTCCATGTCTCGACTAGCCAATGATCATCCTTCACTATGGCCAGCTCCTTCTCCTAGGTTTTCTCGGGCATCTTGAGGATGGCCTCAAGTTTAGGATATGTAATCATGTATAGCTTAGGGAAGTTATTGCAAATTCTCTTTGTTCCTTTGAGTTTATTTTGTACTTCACAAAACTTATTGGTTGTTCGAATGGCATGGCCAATGCCCATATCACCATTGTAGATCACTCACTGGAAGCACTCTTCAGTAGCCATGGTCCAGTTCTTTCTCTTTTTTAGCTTGCTTATGTGATCTTTGGAGAGAAACAAGCATGGGACTGATGACGTCATTGGTAGCTCTTCAGTAGAAGACCACTATTGTATGTAGGCAATGAGGTCTGCCACTTGTGCCTTCAACTCCTCCTTGGAGGACTGATCTTTGTTAATCTAATGAACGATCATGGTGATAGACCCATGGAGATGATCAATCTTTTTTTCTCTTGTAGTTGTACCCAAGTCGATGGTAGAGCTATTATAACTTACCCTCTCCTTTTTCTACCACTGGGGTGGCAATTTGCACTATCCTCAATCCTAATGCATCCATCGTGATGTGGCATTGAACTCTCAACTTATTTTATTTCTTTGATCCTATTTGAGATCATGCTAGGATAGCCTCTAGCTTTTCCTTAGGATCCATGAGAGCGAGGGTCTTCTTTTGTAGTTGCTTGTCCATCCTCTCTTTGGGAAGGTTGGATCTCTCTTTCCTCATGGTTTGAAGCTTCCTAATTTGTTTTATCTTCTTCTTTTTCATCTCAATCCCAAATGAATATGGTTTTTTCTTTAAGCAGCCTGGTAGTAGCTACATTTTCCTTAGGGATGTCTTCCCCTTCAGGTGCTCTTTCTCCTTCTCGTTTGAGCTCTGCATGGTGTTTTGGTTCAGGGATCTTTCTCATTTTAACCTCTTCTTCAGGCTTATCTTTTTCTTCAACTTCAGTTTCTTTCTTTTCTTCCTCCTTCTTAGGGGGTACTTCTTCTTGGTTGAGGCCTTCATCTTTTCCCTTTGTTGGAGGTTTTGTAAATACCTCCATGTCATCACCAATTTCCTCCTTTTCTTCAAAATATTTCCTCTCAACCCCCTCTCCGACGGCCTTGAGTTGTTGGGACAACTCCTCAAACTCTTGAGCAGAAGACTCCACCACATATTTGATACTGAGGTCTTTGAAATCTTCTTCCAAGGACCGTGACCCTTCTTCTTCATATACCACCTCATTGATGGTCACATTTTGATGCTTCAGGTGCTCGTGGTAATCATCCCTAAAGGGATCTTTAAGTTCATCATCTCCCTCTTTGGTTGCCTCCCTCTATTGTCTCTCCATTTCTTCTGAGATTTACATGGCTGTCTCCATTTTGGTGGTTCTGTTAGAGGAGGGATAGGGAGACCGAAACTATCCTATACTGCAGGGTTCATTAGTACCCTAGGGAGTTCCATGGGTATATTCTGCATATGTTGGGAAAAGGCCTCCGATAGAGTGTGTTAAATGTCTAAGATACTAAGAGGGGGGGTGAATAATTATCTTCTTAATTTTTCTATTTAGATACCATCCAATTATTCCAATTCATACAATAGCAAAGATAAGTAAAAGCATTAACAGAATATGAAATCAAAGAACACATAAACACCAAGATTTTTACATGGAAAACCCAAAAATGGGAAAAACCACAATGAGTGTTAGCTCACAATATAGTATAAACAGTTATAAAATATTACAAAATGGCGGCTCACTGTCAGGACTCACTATCCAAAAATAAAGGCTCGCTTCCTACAAAATTACAATGAAAGAAAATGGCTTACAACCAGAAAGTGAATTGATAGAGTACACCTTGTGAGTGTAGATTTAGTTCTGATGTAGCTCAGTAAACTAACTTAACATACTTCATCATATTTTCTCTTCTTTTCATTTGCATTCACATCACACCAAAAAATTCACATATTAAACTTCAAATATTATCCAATTTATATTTGATCTCTCCACAAGTATCAATTAGGTCGGCCTAATTAGATGCACCTCTCATTTACCAAAAATGCTAACTATTGGCTTCAAGTATTCAGAAAGCTTTTGAAAAGATAATTCACACATCCAACACGCTTCATCAAGTTGGCATAGACCTAGAATAGGTCCCACATATATCCACAAAAATTATTTCACCATTACACAAGACATTCATTTGGTCGGCTAGGGATGGACCTAATAATACAAAATACAAACACTAATGCAATACCAATACACCATACGAGCAACCAGATACGTGAAATCTTGAATGTATGTTCTCCCAACATCTACAAACCATTTCCCAAAACCATAAGCAATAGTAATAGTCGACAAACAAATGGGGACCAAAAATACCAGAGGATGTAAGTAAAATACCGGTTCAAGTACTGGTATAGAATACCAAAATAATTTCAATTTTGATCTTGCAGTTGCAACATGTATAACATGGTGACATCAATGAAAACATAAAGTAAAAAAAATGATATGTTCTTCATTTTTCCAACCATCTCCCACTTTTTCATTGATGACAACATGTGCCAAAAACAAAACAAAAAATCCTTATTTACAATACTTTACAATACTTCTCCCCCTAACACCATTCCACCATTCTTCTCCCCCTTTGACATCAAGGACAAAGGGTGTCCCAAAAAAAACTGAAAAACATTAAAGAAAAGAAAACAAAGAAAAATGTATCAACCAAAAGATAATGAGCCTTGAAGCTCTTTTAGAATACCTTCCCATACAACTTTTCCATTCTCCCAACTATCCTTAGTATCAATCAACATCCTGTTTAAAGACTCTTACTCAATCAAAATTTCTTCTGCACCATTTGACATATCAAGAGTCAGGTTTATACTTTCAAGTTTTTTTGAGCAAGCCAGATCCTTGCCAATCAGAGTGAATTCAACTCTCACAATGTCATTCAACCGATCAAATTTTCTTATAATTTCTTTTTTCTATTTCTGCAAAACAAATAATTTTTCTTTATGTGCAGAAATTATATTCTAGGTTGAGCAGTCTCTATATTTATATAGACTATAAGTACTGGAAATAGTTGAAAGCTGAGACTCAATAGAATCCATTATAGCCTTAATATTTTGAGTGGCATCCAACCACTTTAAGCAATAAGCAAGGATAACATTAGCCTCAGACTCACAAACCTTCACTGCATCAAGGTTCTTTTCAACTCTAGTGTGTGCAAGAGCGCATTTGTCATGTAAAGCCAGTAACCTTGTCTCTGCCAATTTCTCCTTGACCTCTTTTGTCTTTTCATTAAGCCTGAAGGTATATTCTTTGAGGGAGTCTAGAAATAATCTCATATTTTCAATAGGGGTGAGAGATGAATCAATAGATGCACCAGGTATGACTTCTTGTAATGTCTTGAGGGGGTCCTCTACTAGTTATATTTCTCTTTGATGTGCTTCCAAAATTTCCTTCCTACCAGATGCTTGCATAGGATCTCCCAACATTACTTTATGTACCAGAGACATCTTCTCCATATCCACCAACCCTTCAATCATAGGAATTTGTAAAAGCTCCTGGGGAATAATCAACTAAAATATGATTTGCTTGGAAAGCAATCCTTTCAAAACATCATTACTAGAGGATGATTCTCCAGACATCTTAAGTGATCTCACAATTTTCTTTTCACTTTCTTCATTTTTCCTAACAGTATCTTCATTTTTCTTTTCTTCGTTTTTCTCTTTCTTCTCTTCCTCTTCCTTCTTTTCTTCTTCTATTTCCTTTTCTTCCTCTTCTTTCTTCTCTTCCTCTTTGTATTCATCTATGCCTTTATCATTATCTTTATCATTATTGTCCTCTTCATCATTTCCATCCTTTTCATCTTTATTCTATTCTTCCTTAGGATTGTCTTTTTCTTCATTGCTTCTTCCTTCTTCAACATTGCCTTGTTCATTATTACCTTCTTCTGCTTTAGTGTGCTCTGAAGGAGCATCATTATGCATCTCAAGCTCAACTTCTCCTTCATTTTGCTCATTATTTTCATCACCAATATTAATTTCAACATCAAAATTTTCATAAATATCTTCATTACCTGTATCATGGGGAATATTTACCTTAGTATTTTTAGCAACAGCATCACCAACGACCTTAAGCATGCCATATTTTTTTGTTATCTCATGGATTACCTTTGTTGTTTCCTTTCTTACTTTCTTCGTCAGCTTTTGTTTTCTTTTCATCGACATTTTTACTCTCTTCTTCATTTGAAACATTTCTGTATAGAACTTCTTCAAAGATTCCAGATCATTAGGGGTTAGGGAAGACCCAATTTTATTATATGCAACATTTCTAATTCTCTCTTCAAATACAACGGCCTTTGATCTCCTTTTCATTAGATTATCCCACATGATTTCAAGTATATCCTTCCTTATATCATCCCATTTTACTTCTAGAATGATAACATATTCAATAACAACTAAAAGTAAAGTTTTCTTGTCTGCTTCTCTAGCCTTATCATAATATTTAGTTGTAGGTTGAAGCATATTCTCAAAATGTAGCAAGGAATCAAGAGTGGGATCTAGTTTAAACTGGGGACCAAAACTTATTAGAATATCTTTTTCATCTTTGTGGCCCTTAGAGGCTTCAACCGATACCTTAGACTTCTTTGGTTCTAGCTTGGTGTGCACATGTATACCAAAAAAAAATTCCTCTTCATCTTTAGAAGATGAAACAATATGTACTCTCTTGGAACCGATGCCTTCTGTAGATGCACCTTCACAAGAGGGTAAACCTCCTCTTCTTTTCCTTACAAGCTTTGCTTCAAGATCTTCCTCTTCTTCATCCTGATCATCTGTAACACTAAGATTCTTCTTTCTTGTTTCTTTCTCTTTCCTTCCTCTCTTTGCAGGGGCTACGAGAGGAGTTTCCATCCTCTTCCTGGATCTAGTAGTCGGTCCAGAGGAAATAGGACATTTTCCTTTATCAACCACAGTAGGATCAATCTTAGTTGTAGGGGTTGTGGAAGGTTTTGCAGAGGTAGTCCTTCTAGATCTCCTCGGGCAAGATAAATCTGCTTCCCTTTGTTCTCCCTTAACCCTACCTAGGGAAATCTCTTCATCTATAAATCCAGCTTCCTTAAGTGTTTTCTCCACTTTCTTTCTAATCTTAGGCTTCTTCTGCTCCAGATGAATTTCCATAGACTTTTCTGCATATGTCCCAATTATGGGTTCGTTGGGGTCCTTTGGATTTTTCAGCAATAATTGCACATATCCTTTACCTTCATCTTCTGTCACCTCATCTCCTAGAGGCTGAATCCAGATAGTTCAAGGTTCTACAGCTACAATCATGCATTCATCAAATGAGACATGGAATATGGTATCATCTTTATACTTCTCAACAATTTTCTTCAGGATCCTTTCCCTTTCATTCATGTTTCTTTTAAATACAACAAATAATGTTGTTAGAGCATTATCTTGAGCATCCAAATTTCCTAGAATATGCAAATAATAAAAAATTTGATGACCTACTAGTTTGGATGAGTCCCAATGCACTTCTTCACTCTTTCTTGGAAGTTTCTTCATGAAATAGAACAATAAACATATAATTAGTGAGGAAAAATTGAAATCATACTTCCTCTGCTTTGTCAACTTCAAGTTCTCTAGTAGTTGTAACCTAAGAAGCTCACAAAGATCATAATCAACATCGTTCACAACCATATCAAAACTAGTATAGATTGTTGTGGCCGAAACAAAATTCTCTCTATTTGTGAAGTATATTTTATGTCCAATCATCATGGCTGCATACTTCACAGCAAGATTAGTAATGGTTTTTGTCACTAGGGCTCTTTTGTCATATGCAGCTCCTGTGAGTTCCATTACTACCTTGTTCTTCATAGATTTTAACACAAGTACTATACCTTTATCCCAAAGCCCTATTACAGCCCTAATCACTTCCTTTGTTATTAGATGTAGCCAGTCAGTCCAAATAAATTTATCATGGATTATGCTTAGGACTGGTTTCACATATTTCTCATTGTAGCTAAAATTGGGAAAATTATTCCATCTATCCAACCTTTTCTCAACCACATTTGAGTACTCAGGTTTTACCAAAAATTCATCACCAGTAAGTCCTTTTTTTCAAATATCAATCAATTTAGAGTGATCATATTCCTCATACTTCACACAAATATACATCCTTGTATCTTTAGTTGGCATTATTCCATGTGGAATTGATGAAAATGCACCAATGTGGTCATCTTTGAAAACCTTCGACAAATATTTTTTATAAGAGGGCCTCGGCCTTTCCGACACTTTCACAATAGTAGGAGTTTCCATTCTACCAGTTCTAAACTTAAACAACTTGAACAAAACAAAAACACAACTGCTCAGAAGATTAAAAAAAAACTTTTTCTACATGATGAACCGCAACTAGGGTTTCCACAGCTCGAACTTCAATTATCTTCAAGAATGCTCCAAAAGATCTTCAATTTTTCAACATGCTCGAATGATCAAAATGACTTGAAAATTTCTCTTATAAAAAATGATCTACCATAATACACATTAAATGCAATAGAATCCAAAAATTTGCTAAAAACTCTTCTCTTTTACACAAAAAAACCCTAATTCACTCCGCAAAAGATCATCCCTCCATAATTTCCACCAGTTCCTTTTTTAGAACCTATGAAAACTCCATCTTTACATTTCATCCTCATGCTAGCCTCTGACATGCCATTTCTCCTAGGGGTTCTTATAATTTTTTGATAATGCTCCCCCTATGACCTTGCTAGGTCTAATTACCGAATAAATCGTTTGTAATAGATGAGGGCACAGACTCATTAGCAGTCTCTGGTTCTTCTTTCTTTCTCCAAATCTTATTCATTTCTTGCTTACTTTCATCTTTATCAACCTTCTTCATGGATTCACTCTTTTCCATTGGATTGGTCTCCTTACTCTTCTTGCTTCTGTAGACTCTTGAAACACGTCCTAGTTTGTTGCAGTTATAGTAGATAATATTTCTTTGATTAGATGAACTTTCGTTGACTCTTGTTCTACATTGGTTAGCTTTATGTCCATACTTGTTGCAGGTATCGCAATAGCCATTAAAGGATTGAATCATTCTTCTTCCATTAAACTAATTCATCATTAGGGTTCTACATTCACTTTCCCTATGTCCAATTCTTTTGCATGCAAAACATTGACCAGCAAAAGGTCCAGGGAACTGATTCATTCTACTCCTACATTTTGTTTCCTTGTGACCAAATTTATTGCATAAAAAACAATTTCCATTAAAATAAGGATACTTTTTTGCATTAGGCTATCTCACCGGAGGTCTCCTATTGGAGTTCTTTGAATTTTCTTTCTGCTTTCCTTTATTCAGAGTCTTTTGATTGTTCATCATCTTAGAACTTTCACCGATATCATTTCCTAGACAACCTTTGTCTTTACTCAGTTTTTGTCCTGTAATTAATTCATCAAGCTTGTCTGAGCTAGATTTGAAATTATTTTCATATAGTTTTTCCTTCTCCAGATCCACTTTTAGATTCACTACTTGTTTAATCTTGGTGTAATCTTCAGATTTTCTTTGTATCAACTTGTTCAGATATTCTTCAATTATCTTCTTCTCCTCTACTTGTACTTTCAAACCGGCAATATCTTCATTAGCCTTTTTAAATTGATTAGTTACTTCCTTGTTCCTATCTTTGAACTTTTTCGATTGCTCTTTTAATTTTCGGACACCTTCATTTGCATCTTCAAGATTTTGTTTCAAATATCTATTTTCTCTTTCAACTTTTTTAAGATCCTCAAGTGCAGTCTGGAGATCTCCTTTATTATCCATTTCTTCCATCTTTAGGATCTTCCTCAATCTATTAGAATTTTCTGGAGGAACCAAGCTCTGATACCAATTGTTAAATGTCCAAGATACTAAGAGGGGGGGTGAATAGTTATTTTCTTAAATTTTCTGATCAAATACCATCCAATTATTCCAAAGCATACAATAGCAAAGATAAGTAAAAGCATTAAAAAAACACAAAATCAGAGAACACATAAACACCTTGATTTTTACGTGGAAAACCCAAAAATGGGAAAAATCACAGTGAGTGTTAGCTCACAATATAGTATAACCAGTTATAAAATATTACAAAATGGTGGCTCACTGCCAAGACTCGTTGTCTAGAAACAAAGGCTCACTACCTATATAATTACAATGATAGAAAATGGCTTACATCCAAAAAGTGAACTGATAGAGAACACCTCATGAGTGCAGATTCAGTTCTGATGTAGCTCAATAAACTGACTTAACACACTTCATCATATTCACTCTTCTTTTCATTTGCATTCACATTACACCAAAAAATTCACATCTTAAACTTCAAAGATTATCCAATATATATCTAATCTCTCTGCAAGTATCAATTAGGTCGGCCTAATTAGATGCACCTCTCATTTACCAAAAATACCAACCATCAACTTCAAGTATTCATAAAACTTTTGAAAAGATAATTCACACATCCAACATGCTTCATCAAGTTGGCATAGATCTAAAATAGGTCCCACATATATCCACAAAAAATATTTTACCATTACACAAAACATTCATTAGGTCAGCCAAGGATGGACCTAATAGCACAAAATGCAAACACTAATGCAATACCAATACACCATACGAGCAACCAGATACGTGAAATCTTGAATGTATGTGCTCCTGAAATCTACAAACCATTTCCCAAAACTGTGAGCAACAGTAATAGCCAACAAACAAATGCAAACCAAAAATATTGGAGGATGTAAGCAAAATACTAGTTCATGCACCAGACTAGAATACTAGAATAACTTCAGTCTTGATCTTGCAATTGCAACACATATAACATGGTGACATCAATGACAACATAAAGTAACAAAATAAGATGTTCTTCATTTTTCCAACAGAGTGAGAGTAGGCATTATAACTATGGATGCTAGAGGAACTATAGTTGAGGGAGACATTGACGAGGATGAGAGTGGGGAGGTTGTGACATTGGAGGAAACCCTCACCATAATTTGAGTAGTTGGCGAGGCGGGGGAAAGGTGAATTCAGATGTCAACCACAAACAAAGAGGAGACAAGTAATTCTTGAGATATTGGAGGAGTAGTGGTAGTGACAGTGGAAGACATGGCAAGAGAAGAGGCAGCAGGTGGTGACTTCGGTTCCTCGACCTCTTCTTCTTCTCCTTCATGTAGTGGATCCTCTTGGATTGTGGGCATTTTAGAGAATTCTCCTAACTTCTTTGCCTTATTTTAGGTTTCACCTTCTAAGGCCTTCCTTGAATACACGTTATGCTTAGGCTAGCGCTTTGATACTTATTTTCTCTTTCTTAACCTTGTGGTTGGAGGAGAATTAGGAGCTTCTTATGTTAGGGCAGCAGTAGTCCCACTGTCTGTTTCACTCTCAAGCTCATCTTCGAGCTCATCGTAGTTTAAAGTGGCTCCTTGGAACTTCAACTGAGCAATCTGTGCATCAATCCATTTCCTTGTTTTGTGCTCTACTGGCTTTGTCAGAATATCGAGGTCGTTGACCTCTTCTTCATTCTAATTTGTTAGGGGCAATGGTAGGTTAGCAACAGCATGATACCTTAGATCTATGATAGTGTTTTCATCTTCTACGACCTGATCTAGTACCAGGAAAAATTTGACCATATTGACAAAGTATGTGGTCATACACATATAATGTCTCATGCATACCTCCTTATCATACCAACAGTTCACCCAAAAATCTTCAATGTTGTGAAAGTGGGTGTATTCCATTCCAACAAACTTCTTCAACTTTCTTTATGGATCCATCCTTGGCTGAGCAGTGTGGAGCCCCAGATTATATTCAATGATTTACTTTTTTGAATATTCAGCGCATGGGACAGTTGTGATGGCGTACATTCACTACCCAAATGTGAGGGGATACGGTATTGCTACCCAATGTTTTCCATTGAGGAGAGTATGTGATTTTTGTAGCTTCCTTGAGACTTCTAGCAAGATTAGTCGATCATTTGGATATAGGGGCAGCTTGTATGGCCTCTCAAAGAAGCCTTTTGTTTGGATGTAAGTGAACTTGGGGAACTATATAAACAAGAATCTAAACCAGTGAATGAACACATGGGCACTGCGGATGACTCTTCTCTTGAAGTCCCCTCCGAGAAGTCTGATAATATGCCCAATAAAGGTATCATTCACCCTGCAGTAGTCCTTCTTGAAATTCTAATATTGGAGTTGTGGATGCCTTTCATATACCTTTAGCTCCCTTCCTAGAGTTGGGCTTTGTGCAACAAATAATCCTTTATATGGAAATGGGTCAACCAACAGATACACCAAATAAGAGGTCATATAGAATTGGGAGGTCTTCTTGATAGCTAGGAACTACTCATGCAAGTTGTTACTAATCATTCCAATCCAGTTAAACTTGGTTTGTCCTCTCATAATCTCTTTGATGAAGTAAAACATCCAATCTTAGAAATAGGTTGTAGTAAGGATGCCCATGACTCTGCTCAGCAAGGTTACCAATTCATGGTAGTCCTCATAAAAATCACTTCTGAATAATTTTTGGAGCACCTTTCTAGCACTCCCCCTCTTCTCCTTTAACGAGTATTGATTGATTAACTTATTGCATTTCAGATGGTCAACCTTCCACATACTTTCTGTGTATTCCTTTTTTGTTTCCTCTATAGGGTCAAAGGTAGGGATGTGGAACATTTTCCCTATGGTCCTTGCAAATAGGTCAACCAACACTTTACCATCACGATCAACGATCCTTCTACTATTTTCCTAATAAGCTTCTTGGCAAGCCATTACCAATTTTGGGACCACAAGAGCGGGCAGGAAACCAGCCGCCTTGGCCAAACCACTCTTTTTTATTTTCATTACATTATTTGTAGTAGTGCTAGCAATGACACTTTGTCAAAACTCATCTATGTCAAGCTGCCCAAGGTTGGTATCTGATATCAAGTATCACATATATGTGACCTTGGAGGTGATTTCCACGCCATGGAACTGGTACTTCATCTGGTCTTTATCTTCTTTCCCTCTCAGGACCTTGGTAATCTTCTTCCCATTGTCTTTTTCTATGGATGCCATCGATGGTCCAGTAGTTGATTCCATAAATACTGAAAGCAAAGGTGCATTAAGAATATTCATGTATAAAATTAGGGGAGTGTTAGCAAAATTCCACAAAACAGATGTTAGATCAAGTAATTCATCTTTCAAAGATCATAACATTTGTCAAAAATCATCATTTGGCTCTTGTTTAGGGAAGATAAAGCAATGCGGGCCCAGGGATGCAGGTTTCCCTTGGTTGGTAGCCGTTTTTAGAGACAATAGTAAGGAGATGATGAAGAGGGCACGACTGCCTACATGTGGCCACCCGCATTCAATTTTTTCTCTATAACTAGGGTCCACCAAGGTGCTAAGGTGCTTGGAGATGTGGGTACATCGTTCATTAGACTTCAGAAGTGATGAATGTAGTCACTATAGTCATGTAGGTTGAGAGGGTGCGGAGGCTGGGGATGCCTTGGCCATTTGGAACTTTGTTGTTTGGAATGACATTGGTGAGGCGAATATTTGCATATGAAGTCTTGCATTGTAGGACCCGTAGGCAAGAGGGATGGCCTAGTGTTAACTTCTAAGGTAGAAGTCATTGGAAGTGATGCAGGTGAGGACCCATGGGATGCCACTATGTGACAGTTGTTTGAGGATAGCCAGGGAGGGATGATAACCCACATTGTTGACCTCACATAAGGCATCAGTATCTGCCATTCATTCGAGGAGAGTTAGATGGAAGCAGAGAAGTCAGGCCCAACAAGGTGGGAGGAAGGTTAGGCTTGGCAGTTCAAAAATAGAGGTCAAGGGTCGGCAGCCCATAGACAACCGCCCACAATAGAGTGTTTGCTCCCAACTTTACTTAGCGATTTTGTGAGTGAGGAAACTAGAGGGAGATGGGCGGCATGGAGCCCACTGAGCAGATAGGAAAAGGTGATCAGTCATTTAGAAATGATGAAGAGTAGGGGCTAGCCAACAGATGGACCCCTGGAGTGCTCATCCACAAAGAATTTTCAAGTTGGGCACTGGTTGGGCGAGCCTTAATGGCAACAAGGTTTACGGAGTCCAAAGTCCAGGAGGACAGGCTGGCTTAGTTGATGATGATGCTAGAAACGGTGGGCTTGAGACTAGTGGGACCCATGGGTTCGAAGGAATGTGTGGGGTGGTCATTCCATAATGGAAAACAATGAGTCATTCGCACGTGAAATTCTGCAAGAGTGGGCCCACAAAGTCCTAGGGATCTTCAATTTTACTTGTTTCTTTGAGGCATGTGCAGACCCGCCAAGGGCAAAGGTTTAGATCTTCTTTTTCAGAGATTCACACAACGGTGAAGGAAGGATTGTGGGCCACAAGGGCATGAACACCCTACTCAATAATGAAAAATTACAAGCCGAGTTCTGCAAGTCCCTAAATGGCTGATTTTGAAGGATTTTCAAATTTCTAAAATGTGGGTTTTGTGCAGAAATCTCGTCTTTAACTAGCTTCCTAAGTATTTATTGGTTTTCCTTTCTTAAGATTTTCAAATTTATGAAGAAAATGAATTGGAGCAAACACAGCTAGGGCAAAGATGAACTCATTTGGAAAACCCAATGAAATGTAATGAAGAAGGTGCTCAAATTTTTCCTCGAAGTGTTGTGGGTGCAAAGGCGGTGATCGACAACAGGAGATTTGACAATTTCTGACCAAAGGAATGAAAATGATAGGTCGGTTGGGCTATTTATGGAAAATTTGACATTTATTACCTACATTTAATGCTCGTACAGTAGTTGGTGAGGTTGGTGGATGCAATTTTCAAAACGGTCAACAACAAGAATGGAAAAGCTCACGGGGCAGGCAGTAGTCAAGAGTTTTCCACTTAGCACGTTGATGAAGGGAATGACAATGAAGGATGCAGGGTCTGCTATACGAGTGGATGCCTTGACTCAACCATCACAGAAACAACGAGGACAAAACAAAATTTTGCATGGGGAAACCCACAAGGGCAGACCTACAATGGGAAAAAGATGACAGTCTTAAAGACCTAAGGAAAACTGCTAGTGGAGCTCCATGAAGGAAAAAGACAAGAAAATTTTAAGGGTGGTGAAACTTGGTCAAATCAAGATGGTAACATTAGGACTCCTTAACCACTTAGGACTCAAAATAGGGGGCACACAAAATGAGGCATAGGAAAAAGTGACCCAAAAAAATCTAAAAAGAGAAGGTACCCATTCTGAGTGGGGCATATGTGATATAGGCACAACAAATGGCAACTCTGTTGGGAGAATGCTCTTGAGCATTCTAAGGATTAATACTCATTCAGAACCTAGAATCTCTAGTTTTGTAGACCAGGAGCTGATTTCCATAAGTGAACTAAGGAACTTGAAAGAGAATAGGGATCCTTAATTGAATCAGGTCATGAAAGCATCTCAGAAGTGTGTGTATGGTGTGTTCATTCCCTTCCTTAGAAACTATGACAAATGACCATTAACTAGGCAAAGCAAGCTACATAAATTGTCTAACCCCAAAAGTAACTTGGACATTGCTCCACTGCTAGTCAGGCATCCATAGCCCTGAAAAAGTTGTCGTATTGAGCCCACGAACATTGCTCTACTACCATCCAGGCATCCATAGCCCTGATAGAGTTGTTCACACACCCACATAGTTGCTTTATTTTCATTACTTTCTTTATTTCCTTTCTTTTCAAATATTTTCCTTTTAGTGCTCTTTCTTTTGATCAACCATGTAAGCATCAAAGCTTACAGTGGGCTTGGAATCACAGTGGTCACTGGAGCAGACTTAAGATTTTTCACTTGCCTAACCCTCATAACTACCACTGTACAGTTCTTTAGAAACCAAATTATTGTGTATTTTGTGCATGATCTGAGATGAGTGTGAAAGGATTAAACTAAGGGTCATGTTCTAGGTCAAGTCAGAGTTCAACTAAGGAAACCACTCCACATAAGCAATCAGAGATCAATAGTTAGGAGTGAAGATTTATCTAGAGAACACAAAAAGTGAGCAACAACGTGAACCATTCATCAAACCGAGCACGACCATCACATCAAAAACAAAGGAACATCCTCAACAAAACAAGACGATCAGGAGAATGAGCAAAACAAAAAGAGAAAGCACAATAGCAAAACACAAGAAACCTAGACTAACCTATATACAGGTATTTACAAAGGAAAGCTCAAAAGAGATTTGGCAAGGAAATAATGCTTAAGGTGCTACTTGTTGATAGGCAATAGGACATCTTCATTAGTTAGCGTCTTGAGGTAGAAAGCATTGTTTCCTAAAATTTTAAGGAATTTGAAAGGGCCCAAGCCAAAGCTTGTCGAATTTGTTATGTCTCCCTTTCTTTTCATGGGCCTTGTCCCAACATAGGACCAAATCAGAAATTCTAAAGACCTTAACTTTGGCTTGATTATCAAACAATCTCTTAACCACACCCTGATGTTTGGAAAAAATTTCCATAGCTCAGTCATGGACTTCTTCTAATTGGAGCAATTTAGCTAGACGGGCTTCTTGTCAGTCTCCCTCCTCATAAAATGTGTTGACAAACTAGAGGGAAGGGATCCTTAAGTGCATGGGAAAGATAGGCTCCAAGTTGTAAATGAGATGGAACAGGGAATCATCCAGGGAAGTCTTGTGTTGTGTATGATCCACCCAAGGGGAAAAACGTAGCTGGGTGTGCTAGTCTTTGGGGTTCCTATCAAGCAGCTTTTTAATCACAATAATCAAGTTTTTGTTTGTGGATTCAGCTAGGAAATTTCCTTAAGGGTAGTAGTTAGATGATAATTTAAGGGAAATACCATAATCAAAGGCCCAACTGGAAAATTTGAGTGAATAAAAGGCGGGGCATTATCACAAACAAGGGCACACGGGAAACCAAAACGATTCAAAATAAATCTTTCAAGGAAATTAGTAACTACCTTAGTAGTACATTATCTACATGCAATTGATTTTTTTCATCTAGTGCAGTAATCAGAGGTGGTTAGAATGTACCTATGACCTGTAGAGGATGGTAGGCTTATCAGAGCAATGAAGTCAAGACCCCACTATGCCAACGGTCTTACCTCTAGGATTGGTTGCAATGGGACTACAACATTTCATTCTTTGGTTGCAGCAGTCTGGCACACATGGCAACTCTGAACATGATTGTGTGCATCCTTGAATATGGTCGGCCAATAGTACCTGACCCACAAAACTTGATGTGTAGTGGAAGGGCTAGATCCATTATCAGTTCCAAATTTATCATGAAACTCTTTTAACACTCGTGTTGCCTCTTCTTTCCCAAGGCATCTAAGGTAAACCCCTTCATGGTTCCTCTTGTATAGTATAGACCCTTGTAGCATATAACTATTGATTTTCAGCTGGAGAGAATGTTTTGGGACTCCCTGCAAGTGAGGTGGGCACCTGTTATTTAGTAGGTAGTAGAAGATGTCGTCATACCACTCTATGGGGGAGACATCTTCAAGTTGGTTTTGTTGGACAATGAGCTTTGGTTCGGCCTCAACCAACGTTTCAACTATCATTCGGTCGAGGAACTTCCCGCTTACTAACTTCATGGGTGGAATTTCCATGTCATATTCCTATAGCAAGGTGACCCATTTTTCTCTTCTTTCACCTAACTCATTCTGCATTAGCAACTTTTTTATTGTTGGATCAAGTACTATGGAAAACACCTTGTTCCGCAAGATGTAATGTCTAAATTTCTTGACTCCCTTGACTAGGGTATATGCTTGTTTCTCCACACTGTGATATCTCAGCTCAACATCCTCCAGAGGGGCACTCATGAAGGAAATTGGGTGCTCACTTCCTTCATCAATATGATGCAAAAGGAATGGTTTGAAACAAATGAGTAGATGTAGAATGGCTTTAGGTAATCCAGGCTGACCAATACAGGTGCATCAACAATTGCTTTCTTAATTTCTTCAAACACTTGCTTGGCCTCTGGCATCCACTCAACTTTAGCATCCTACTTCAGCATAGCATTGAGTGGCTTAACTATCTCAGCAAAGCCAGTGATGAATTTTCTAACAAACTTTATCTTTCCAAAGAAATATTTCAACTCTTTCTTGTTGCTTGGCAGCTGAATTTTCAAGATAGCCTAAATATGCTCAGGATCTATTGAGATTACTTTCTCTGATATCACATTCCTAAATAGATTTCCTTCGGTAACTCTGAAGATGCACTTCTTCATATTCAGGGAAATTCCAAATTCCCTGCACTTCTAAAAAGCCTTGCATAAATTGAAAACTTGATCACCTCGCTTCTTTGAAATACTGTGAGATCATCCATGTAAATGATAATTCACTTTTCAATTAGATATTTAAAGGCTATATCCATTGCACGTTGGAAAGTGGTGCCAAAACTGATGAACCCAAATGACATTCTCTTGTATGCAAAGGTTCCCCACTTGGTGGTGAACATTGTCTTATGCATATCCTTGTACTGCACTGTTACCTAATTATACCCAGAGTATCCATCTAGGAAAGATATCATTTGAGATCTATTGACGATCTGTAACACCTCATCCAATGAGGGCACTAGATAATTGTCCTTTTCTGAGGCTTTGTTTAGGTTGTAGAAATCCACACACAATCTAATTTCTCCATTCCTTTTCCTGATTGGGACCAAATTGGATACCCACATGGAGTGCCTAATTGGAAATATAATTTTGGCAGATAGCAACTTTTGAACCTGCTTGTAAATAATAGGCTCTAGCAATGTGTTGATTGGGTGTTGTCATTGCCAAAAGGGTCTCATGTCAGGCTTGAGAGGAATGGTGTGTGTGATGATTGATGTATTGTATGTTTTCAAATCTTTGTACCTCCAAGTGATCACATCATGGTACTTTTGCAAGACATCAATGATCCCTTCCTTTTCTTTTGGCATGCACACCTTGCCAATGAACACATTCTTGACTTCCTCAGTTGTTCCAAGGTTATGAGTGTCACACTGACTATTGATGGAATCCTTCTTTGATTGTTCATCTTGATCTCTAATATGATCTAAGTCAAAAATTAATTCAAGTTGAACCATACCCCTGGGAATCATGTTTGTCTTGAGGTTGATGATCCCTTCTATATCCAACACAACTTCTTCAGGCTCAGCCTCATCAATGATCTAAGTTGCAAATACGTCTAAGTTGGTGATAAAATCCAAGATATGCTTGTCATCATTAAACACTTGGAATTTGGTAACATTTTTTGGCACAGATGAGGTGGAAATAAGCTCAATAGTGAACCTTTTGAGGTTAAACAATGACAAAGGTTATAGAGTACTAGCCACATGAGGCAAGGCATCGACAGTGTGATTCTTACTTCGAGGGATCAACTGAATACTAAATGCATCTAAGCTCTCTAAGAGATCCCAAACCCTATGCCTATAATTTGCTAGCCTTTTGTCATGGTAGGAATACGACTTCCTGACCTGCTTTACAACTAACTATGAGTCACCAAAGACTTGCAACATTTTGACCTTCTTCCTTAGGGCCATCAAAAGACCATGGAATAGTGCCTCGTACTCTGCTAAATTATTCGTACAATAAAATTGGAGCCTATGACTAGCGAAGTAGGTCCTACCTGAGGGGCCAATGAGTTCAAACCTAACTCCCGCTCCTTGTTTGGACTTAGACCTGTCAAAGCGCAATGTCCAAAACTTGAAGGAATCTTCAGCTCGAGGGTTGATCATACATTCATCTTTCTTTATTTGTGCACTTGCATCTACAATTTTCAAGGAAGGAATGGACTCATCATTTCCATAGTCAGGTAGTTCAATTTGGGGCTCCAACTTCGATGAAACTTGTCCACTGATATGAGTAACTACAACCTGACAAAGGTAGCATTCAAATTTTGAGTGGGCAGCGTTGTGGACCCTGCACCAACTAGGCAATAAGAGCTCTTGGAAATCCATCCTTTCTTCTAAACTGAGTTGATCTTGCACAAATTTCTCAATAAACTCTTGGAATCCATCCAATAATCCCAAATTGCCATCTTCATTTGATTCCTCATCATCTGACTCAATTAGCATTTATGTGCTCTAAGACGTGTAAGTCAAATTAGCAAGGGGTTGCACAAAACTTAGAGGACTTCTTCTATTACCTCCTCTTCTTGGAGCTCTAATTATTCTTGGTAAACCATGGCGTAGAAATTTCCCAACTCTATTTCAGAAAAAAGCACCTCATTGGTGTTGTATTCTGTAATCATAAACTTCATGCACGGTTCCTGATCAATACAGATCTAATTTGGAAGTCCTTTCCATGGCAGCCACAAGTGAGAGAAGTCAATTATAGCATATTCTTTCAATTCCCTAGTGAAGTCTTGTCCCAGTATTATGCCATACATGTCTGGGATATCTGTCACTTGAATATCAATAACTTGTTGCAGTCTCGGGTTTGCAGAAATCTACATAGGGATTCGATTGATTTTTCCAACTATATTCACCTTTGTTTTATCCAGTTGAGCCACCTTCCACCTGGAAGGAGTGGGAACTATTCCCAGAGCCTTGCATATAGTCAATGACATAAAATTAGCGGACCCCCTTGAGTCAAGCAAGCAGTTATGTAGGTTCTTCCCAAATATTCTGATAGTGGTGAGGAAGCGAGGTGTTTCTATCTTCCCTAGGAACAAGCCCATGGGTGTATCTACCTAAGCTACCTAATTTTTATCCTTTCAATTGGTCTTTTCCTTGGTTTTCAGGCTCTGCTCCTTAGCGGGTTGTTTTCCAACTTGCTGATTTGAAGGCCCATCTATTTTCCTACCTAAGATTTCTTGGATTATGGGCTCATTGTGTGATTCATCAAAGGAGACCCTTTTGGTAGGCCCTTCTTGTGTTGACTTAGAACAGGAAGTCTTGTTAATTACTCTAAATAAAGCATTCCTAACTACTGGGACCTTACATAATTCAAAGGCAAAAAAAACTTATTTTGACCTTCTTGAATTCTTCAGACATATTCGCCCATTTTTTCAACTTCAACCTCAAAGGATTTGCCTTGGGAAGAGCTAGCAAATTGGTTTTTCATTTGATTTGGCTGTTTTTTCTTGTTAAAGTATTGAGTGGGCACATGCGGGTAACCTATATTTTTGCTAGGGTTTGGATCAGGTTGGGTGCTAAAGTTATTAGGCAGAATAGAGGTCATGAATGGGCTACCTACTTTCCTATTTCTTAAGTTATATGGGGTCATTCTTCGATGAAATATTTGAACTTCATCCTTACGCGAATCTTCTTCATCTACTGGACCATTTTCTACTGAAGTGAAGAGTTAAGATAAAGTATCTTTGTTACTTACCTTTTTTGCTTCTTTATCCCTTGGGGTAGCAATCTCTTTTTTAGGCATGTTGTATTCACTTCATGGGAATAGAGCTTGATTGACTATGAGCACAGAAGAATCGTATGGTTCTAATGGAACTATGTCTTGGCAACAAGCACCATTGACAGTGTTCTAGACTTCTACTTGAAAGATTTCTACAATTGTCTACAACTTGAGGCAATCCAATTTAGAGTATCTATTTGTTTTATGGATCTGACACCATCCAGACAGAGCTACCTCAACTAGATATACCCCGATTATCGTTTTATCTATGTTATCCAGCTAATCAAGAGGGGTGGGAACACCTCCATTGTTGGGACTCATATTCCATGTTTGGTTTCGTCTTTATGAAGGCCTCCTTTCAAAGTTCTAGTTGGAACTCTGTCCTCTTTCATAATTTTTCCTAGATAAGGTACGTACATCATGGTTATCTCTATTATCTCGAGTGATGTTGGCCTGAATACTGCGTTGAGAAGCTTGCAATTGGTTGTTCTAATTTCTTAAATGTGTCATCTTCGTAGACATTTTCCTGATCATCTCTATCAGTTCATCTATCTGATCCTTCTCTATGTTACTCAGCTACGACGCTTGGGTTTGGAGGAAAACTAGTTGCATCACTGGTTGGTTTTGTTGAGAATGCATAAATTTGGGCCCTTGTAAATATCAAGGTACTTGAGGCAGCTAAGGATAGACTTGTTGCTTTTGTGGCTGCAAATAGTGAGGCACAAGAGGCACCTAGTTCAATGGCTATCCTGGGTGAGGAACCATGGGAAACTATGGGACTTGGTTCATAATAGATGTCTGATGTGTAAGGCCTAAGTAAGTCTCTGAACTTGCATTGGATGAGAAAACGGTCTTAAAGAAGGCAGGAGGCCAAAAATATTTTTCCCCAAGTTAGTGCTTGCTATGACAACCTCAGCATAGGTGTCTACCAACTTGGCAGGTGGTGGGTACATTCTTTTCACCAACACAACAGTAAGGTTGTCTAGGGAAAAATAATAAACTAGTAGGGCTGAAACATCATTAACCACATATGGAGCTTGTAATCTCACGTATTCCTGATGAAACTGATCATTGAAGGAGTTGATTAGTTTGTTGACCACCCTGCCAACGGACATGAATTGTTGATATAACTCTAAAGGGCTGATTGGGATCTTGTATTTCTGCAAGGAGTTCTTCAATAGGTTCCAAGAGGTGATGGATCCTGTTGGCAGGTTAATGTACCAATAAAAGGCCTCTTCCCCCAAAGAATAAGGGAAGAGTCGGCAAGCCACTTCCTCATGATCAATTTCCATGTCTTTCAATGTTGTTTGAAATATTTTGATATGTTCCTCTATTGTCCTCTATGGACCGCGAGGATGAAACTTTGTGCAAAATCCCTATGGGTTCTTTGGCATGTCATGATAATCATTGAAGGACAACAAAGAAGGATTTTTACCTAGCCAATCCATGAAGGGAGGTGGATGTTGTACTTGTTGTGCAATAGTAATTTGGGGCTACACATAGGTAGCAATAGTTGGGACTGCGCCTTGGACTTGAAGGGTAGGGATAGGGGCAGCACCCTGACCATGGGAAGTGAGTAGCTAGAAGGCAACTTGGGATGGTTGAGAGGAATAAGTGGATGTGGGAAAGAAAGGATGAGTGTGGTGCGAAGGAATGGAAAGGAGGGGTGAGGATGGAGGTGAAGTGGATGGAGAAGATGAAGAGGATGAAGTTGCTTCCCCTCTTTTAGCTTTCTCAGCCATGGTAGGGAGCTATAAGTCTTGAAATTAACCTTTATTTGGTGTGGATCTCAAAAATATGTGGAATCTTTTAGGGGAGAATAAACCAATTCGATCCAGCTTAACACAAGAAATTCCCTCCCTCTAGCACTAGTTCTGTTGATGGGTTTTTTAGCACTTCTCAACACAGGTAATGCATAAGTGCATCACCTCCTTTGAAAGACAGTTTCCTACAAGAAAATTGTAGAAAACTATCCCAAGTTCTCTCAGGTGTCAGGTCATGACTTGCTTGGAATGTCTCAGTTGGTTAATGTGATTTGCTGGTAATCACAAGGTAGCCTTACGTATTTTAAGTTGGAAGGATATTGGTTCCTTAAATGGAGTTCTTAAGGTATTGGGGTTGATGTGCAATTGCTACAAGTTCAAAACAACAGTCTCAAACTCCACTCTTATCATCATATTTTTCTTTACAATGATGCTAGGAATTTTCCTAAATTACTATTTCAAAGAAAGGTCAAAAGGGAAGGGAAGGACTTTAGCAATATCATGAAACTGATGCTATCTTCTAAGGTCTGCAGATTTTCAACTGTTACTTCACTATGAAGCATGAATAAAAGATGAAATTTATGTGCAATAATGATTCTATGTTCAGACTAACTTTACCCTTCTATTTATCATCAACAAACAACAAAAAGCATGAACAAGGAAGGGCATCAAAACAACATAATTCTTCAGCATCAATGAACAACATTCACTATAATACTAAAAGCGTGCAAAATACATAGAACAACAAACTAAATCTACTCAAATCTATCTACTATGAGGAGATGAATCATGAAACATGAAGGAAACTCAAGAATCCACCCAAAAGAAATGAATTTCTATTAGAATTTCAGTAGCATGTATTTACAACAATTCAACTCTCTCTTTGAAAATGAGAGGAGACCCGCTATTCACAGTTTTCAAAAAGAAAAATGAATGGCCAATATTTAATCACATTGTGTGGCCAAGATTCATTACAAATTAGGGTTTCACCTACCCCCAATATTTTACAATTTAAAAATACATTTCTTTTATTTTCCCTATTTTGTCCTTTAACGCTCTGTTACTGTAGCACTTTTGTCTTGTAGTGATTTTCCCTTTTGGCTGCAACTACACAGTGAGGAACTCATCATCTATGAAAGGTTTTCCTTGATTCTTCTGGACAGTTGCGTACTCCACGAATTTTCCCATTAGCACCTAAAGTTTGTTCCATTCTAGGATATCTAATTAGAGCACTTGGAGGGTCAGCTTTTTGGACCTGCTAGTGATCAACTCCTAATTCTTTGTACACTTCAGCGTGTTCTTGATTACCTATTCTAATTGGGTGAAGGCTCAGGTGGAAAAATCCATTAAGTTTGAGGTTAGTGAATTTGTAGCCCCGTTCTCCATTTTCTTATGAAAATATGACCTAATCTTCTTGGGTTCTAGCTCAATGACAGGCATGTCGTAATCCATCATGAGCTTCAAATATTCTTCACAGTCAGCCCTATGTTCTTTGACCCACTCCAAGTCAAGCTCTACTTCATGGAGCACCCACTTCAAGACTTCTCTTCTATGGTCTAGGCCCATTTTCCATGTCTCAACTAGCCAATGATCATCTTTCACTATGGCTAGCTCCTTCTCCCAAGTTTTCTCAAGCATCTTGAGCATAGCCTCAAGTTTAGGATATGTAATCCTGTATAGCTCAAGGAAGTTATTGCAAATTATCTCTATGCCTTCGAGTTGATTTTGTACTTCCCAAAACTTGTTGGCTATCCGGACAGCATGGAAAATTTCCATATCACCATTGTAGATCACTCATTGAAGCCACTCTTCAGTAGCCTTGGTAGCTCCTTTGTAGAAGACCACTGTTGTATGTAGGCAGTGAGATCTACCACTTGTTCCTTCAACTCCTCCTTGAAGGATTGATATTTGTTCATTTGATCAATGATCGTGGTGATGGACCCCTGGAGATGATCAATATTTTACTCTCTTGTAGTTGTACCCATGTGGATGGTAGAGATATTATAACTTACCCCCTCTCCTTTTCCTACCACTAGGGTGGAAATTTCCATTGTCCTTGGTCTTGATGCATCGATCATGATGTTGGATCTAACTCTTGGCTTCTTTTCTTTCTTTGATCCTATTTAAGCTCGTGTTAGGATAGCCTCTAGCCTTTCCTTAGGATCCATGAGAGTGGAGGTCTTCTTCTGTGGTTTCTTTTCCAACCACCCAAGCATTGGAGATTCACTCTTTTGTGATTCATGATCACCTTCCTCTCTTTGGGCATGTTGGATCTCTCTTTCCTCATGGTTTGAAGCTTCCTACTCAAATTTTTCTTCTTCTTCTTCATCTGAATCCCGGATGAATATGGTCTTTTCTTCGAGCAGCCTGATAGCAACTACTTTTCCTTAGGGTTGTATTTTTTGGAAAAATGAGGAAGAAAATCTCATTTATTTACTTTGTGTTTTCATTGATGTCACCATGATTTATGAGTTGCAACTATAAGATCAAGTCAGAAGTTATTCCAGTACTCTAGTCTGGTATCTGAACTGATATTTTTCTTATATCCTTCAATATTTTGGTCTGCATCTATTTGTTGATGATTAATGTTACTTGCGGTTTTGGGAAATGGTTTACAGATGTTGGGAGCATGTACATTCAATATTTCATGTATTGGGTGCTCGTACAAAATGTTTATTAGTCTTTTGCTTGAAGTATATACTAGGCCAACCTCTTGGGAAATTGTGTATAGGAGAAATAATTTTGTGATTCAGATATATGGGTGACCTATTTTAGGTCCATGCCGACCTAATGAAGCATGTTGAATATGTGAATTATCTTTTTGGAAGTCTTATGAATTCATGTAGCCGACAAATGGTATTTTTTTTATATAAAGTGCATCTAATTAGGCCAACCTAATTGATGCTTGCGGAGAGATCAAATATATGATGGATAATCCTTGAAGCTTAATGTGTGGATTTTGTGTGTGAGAAAATACAAAGAAGAGAGAATAAGATGAAGTGTGTTAATTTAGTTTACTAAGCTCAACCAAAACTGAATCTGCACTCACTAGGTTTACCCCATCAACTCATTTTTCTACCTGTAAGCCATCTTCTGTTATTGTAATTTTGTAGGTAGTGAGCCTTTTTTTTTGGATAGTGAGTCCTGGTAGTGAACCACCCATTATGTAATATTTTATAATTGGTTATACTATATTGTGAGCTAACACTCACCATGGTTTTTCCCTTTCAGGGTTTTCCACATAAAAATTCTAGTGTTCTTGAGTTATCTGATTCCATGTTCTGTGAATACTTTTATTTATCTTTGTGATTGTTTGCATTGGAATAATTGGATGGTATCTGATCAAAAAATTTAAGAAGATACTAATTCACCCCCCCTCTCAGTATCTTGGACCTTAAACAATCTTCCCCTTCAGGTGCTCTTTCTCCTTCTCACTCGAGCTCTACACAGTGTTCTAGTTCAAGGATCTTTCTCATTTTAGATTCTTCTTTAGGCTTATCTTCTTCAACTTCAGTTTCTTTCTTTCCCTCCTCCTTCTTAGGGGGTAGTTCTTCTTCTTGGTTGAGGTCTTCATCTTGTCCCTTTGTTCGAGGTTCTATAAATACTTCCATGTCATCACCAGTTTCCTCCTCTTCAGAATATTTCCTCTCAACCACATCTTTGACATCCTTGAGTTGTTGGGATAACTCCTCAAACTCTTGATTAGAAAAATCCACCACATATTTGGTACTGGGGTCTTCAACATCTTCTTCCAAGGACTATGAACCTTCTTCTTCATATACCACCTCATGGATGTTCATGTTCAGATGTTCTAGGTGCTCATGGTAATCATCCCTAAGGGATCTTCAAGTTCATCATCTCCCTCTTTGGCTTCCTCCCTCTATTGTCTCTCCATTTCTTCTGAGATTTGTATGGTTGCCTCCATTTTTGGAGGTTTCGTCAGAAGAGGGATAGGGAGACCAGAAACAACCTGAGCCATAGCAACATGTACTACATGGTTCATTAGTAGCCCAGAGAGTTCCATGGGTATATTCTGAATATGTCGAGAAAATGCCTCTAGTAGAGTGAGAGTAGGCATTGTAACTGTGGATGCTAGAGGAACTGTAGTTGAGGGATACATTGAGGAGGATGAGAGTGGGGAGGTTGTGGTAGAGGAAGAATCCCTCACCATAATTGGAGCAGTTGGCAAGGTGGAGGAAAGGTGAACTAATATGTCCACCACAGGGAGAGAGGAGACAAGTAACGCTTGAGATGTTGGAGGAGTAATGGAAATGATAGTGGCAATCATGGCAAGAGTGGAGGCGACAGGTGGTAACTTTGGTTTCTCAGCCTCTTCTTCTTTTCGTTCGTGTAGTGGATCCTCTTAGATTGTGGGAATTTTACAGAATATGCCTAACTTCTTTTCCTTTTTTAAGGTTTCACCTTCTGAGGCCTTCCTTGAATACACTTTATGCTAAGGTTGGTGCTCCAATACTTCTTTTCTCTTTCTTGACCTTGTGGCTAGAGGAGACTTAGGAGCTTCTTCATTTGGGGTAGCAGCAATCCCACTTTCTGTTTCACTCTTGAGCTCGTTGTAGGTCAAAGTGGCTCCTTGGAGCTTTAACTAAGCAATCTATGCATCGATCCATTTCTTTATTTTTTGCTCTACTCGCTTTGTTAGAATATCGAGTTCATTGACCCCTTCTTTATTCCAGTCTAATAGGGGCAATGGCAAGTTAGCAACAACATCATACCTCGTATGTATGACAATATTTTCATCTTCTACGACATGATTCGGTACTAGGAACAGTTTGACCATCTTGACAAAGTATGTGGTGATACACATATAATGTCTCATCAGTAACTCCTTATGGTTCCAGTAGTTGGCCCAAAAATATTCAATGTTGTGCAAGTGGGTGTATTCCCTTCCAACAAACTTCTTCAAATTTTTGTATGAATCCATCCTCGTCCAAGCAGTGTGGAGCCCTAGATTATATTCAATGATTTCCTTTTTCGAATATTCAGCGCATACGATGGCGTACATTCCCTACCCAAATGTGAGGAGATATGGTATTGTTGCTTAATGTTTTCCACTGAGGAGATTATGTGCATTTTGTAGCTACCTTGAGACTTCTAGCAAGATTAGTCGGTCATTTGGATACCAGGGCAGCTTGTATGGCCTCTCAGAGAAGCCTTCTATTCAGACGTAAGTGAACTTGAGGAACTATATAAACAAGAATCCAAATAGGTGAATGAACTCACAAGAACTATGCATGACTCTTCTCTCAAATTCCCCTCCGAGAAGTTTGATAATATCCCTAATTGATCTATTTAGGATCTAGGACAAATTGCTTACAGAATGCGTAACGTAAAAGATCACTTAATACAATGCTTAACATAAATGATTACATAATAAAATGCTCAAATGAATAAATGAACATAATATAAATGCCAAGATAATGAACTAAAAAGAAAGAGAGAAGAATAAGAGGAGACAAACACAATTGATAACGGAGTTCGTCCCTAAGGACTACGTCTCCAGGCCCCTCTCCAACGGAGTGACCGATCCGATTATACTCCAAAACAGTTACAATTGCTTCAAGACTATCTCCTTCAAGCACAGCAGCATGACATTACTCTGATGTACAGAAATGTCTTCAAATATCTCGAGCATTCTCTAGCTATCTCACCACCTGGACTTGGAAAAACAAGGCCTATACCCCTCCTTTTATACAAAAAGTTTTCCTAATTAGGCCTAACCACTCAATTAATTGCATAACCTTCCTGATCAGCTCGTATCAGGACTAATTTGGTTTCTGCAACTTTTGGTTTCAGGTGGTTTAGGGGGTTTTGTTTGTTTTGGCCTTATTTGGCCATTTGGTTATGGATCGGCTAACAACAACTCCATAAAAACAATCGGTGCCAATACATATTTAGACACTGTCGCACGGTCCACCGGTGAGCATATATTTTGGTTAAGGGGTGGTCGGCGGTTCCAACCCCGCCGGCCATGCCTTATACCTGACTCCTCATATTTTAAACAATAAAACAAAGCAATGCTAAATATAATATTGACCGTTGCGTTTGGTGCAATGGCCAACACCCCGGCCGTTAAGCGCAGATCGCGGGTTCAAAACCCGGCAAACTTTTGTTACAACCGACAAACCACCTCGCTGATGGATAGAACAATGCCAAGCACAATAACATGCCACGTGTCAAACAATCACTGGCCAAAACATGCCATGGTGTCTGCTGACAAGGACCAACCATATGCCAACTAAGCCGCTGACGTGTCGAGCACCTATTTTCCAGGGATGTTCACGTGTCATGCTGACTGGGATGATGACATGGACTTTGTACCACTGACCGTGCTGCCACCTCAACGCTCACTTAGTGTACGGATTGCCATGTGTCATCATCTGATTGGCTCCATACCAATGACTCACCTACCACGTGTCGGGCTGAGATTCATCCATGTGGATTCCATACTGTACGGACTGACACGTCAGCATGATGACATCATCATCTGTCCCTTCAAATTGACTGAAGTTTGACTGCTTCTAACTCGAGCATACGACGTTGGATTTCGACGAAATGAACACCGTTGGAATCATCTCGACGAGCTCTTCACGATGACATTGATTCTGTCAATTTCTGAGATGATTATTTTTTTCGCCTTCTGGACGCCCCTGAAGCCAGTTGACTGGAAGTTTGACTGGTCGTAACTTGCACAAACGGAGTCCTTTTTGCCCCGTTCAAGTTGCATTGGAATCAGGACGTCATTCTCTTTCTGATGAAGCTGAAATCTAGAGTATTGGGAACACTTCAATTTTCAATAAAAAATTGTCCACCGGATCAGGCCTCCCCACTGGAGAGCTTTTGGACCTCCGAAAGCTTGATTACTTGGAAAGTAAGTGAGGGTAAAGTTCCCTCACTTTACCAATCTCCATCCATCTTGCTTTGCTTGGATGCATCCTTTCCTTGCTGATATGTAACCAAATTCGGTCTCCAACCTGAAAATGATGATCAATGCGATGCTTGTCATGGCGAACCTTGTATTTTGCTTGGCTCTATTCCAACCGTGCTTCCACTGCCTGATGAATTGCTTGGACTTTCTGGATGAACTTCAAAGCCTTCTCTGCATCATGGCATCCATCTTCAACATCATCTTTCCCAAAAGCAAAATCCATCGGTGTCTTGGGCACATAACCAAAGCATGTCTCAAAAGGAGACCTCTTAGTAGAAGAGTGTGCTGCATGGTTGTAGGCATGCTGCACATAATGAAGACTCTCATCCCACAACTTAGGATGCTTGTTGCAATACCCTCTGAGTAGATGCACAACTATCATGTTTACAACTTATGTCTCCGTCGGCCGGTTTGTGGATGTACTTTCTTCAGTTTAGTGTCCATGAGTCCCCACAAAGTTGACCAAAATTCCCCCAAGAATCGAGAGAATCTCGATCCGATACAATAGAATTAGGTAACCCAAAATGAACCCATACAAATTGAAAGTACATATGAGTTGTCAGTTCAGCAGTGACTTGCTTTTTACATGGCATTAAGATACACATTTTGCTGAACCGATCAACTACTACATACAAATAATCATGTCCCTTCCTAGACATAGGTAACCCCCCAACAAAGTCCATTGACACACTTTCCCATGGACGAGAAGGTACGGTAGAGGTGTGTACAAACCCAACTGTTACTAGGCTTACTAGTTGCACACATAACACAACCTCTAATATACTTAGTTACAGTTTCTTGCATACGAGGCCAATAACAATATTTCTGCAGCTGAGTCAATGTTTTGTTTACCCCAAAGTGTCCTACAATCAATGAGGTATGTGCTTCTCTAATCACCTGTGCTTGTTCATCTTTTGGAACACATAATTTACCCAAGTGATATAACAGTTTATCTTGCACATAATAATCTTTCTCTTCTACATGTTTACCATTCATTAAAGCAGCATAGATATCCTTAAAGTTCTCATCATTAGCATATTGTTCCTGAAAACTTTCATGAACCATAGAACTATTCTGAAGGATTATCAAAGCATTCATCATAGGAGGCCTAGAGAGCATGTCTGCTACTTTGTTATGGGTACCTTTCTTATACTTAATAACCAAATGAAACTGTTGTAGAAAACCCATCCACCGAAAGTGCCTACTTTGTTGCAGTTTAGTTTGTGAGTGCAAATATTGAAGTGGTTGGTGATCAGTGTGGATTACAGTTTCTTTCCCCATTATGTAATGTTTCCATTTTTTAACACTCTGAACTAAAGCATAGAGTTCTTTATCATAAGTGGGATAGTTACTTACTGCTCCTAAAAAAATTTCAGAGTGGTAGCAAACTGGTTTACCTCCTTGCATGAGTACTGCTCCCATGGCAAATCCACTCACATCTGTCTCGATCTCAAATGGTTGATGTAGATTTGGTAAGGCCAAAACTGGTGCGGTGCTCAACTTTCCCTTCAAAGTGTCGAAAGCCTTCTGTTGTGGACCTTCCCACTGAAAAGTTGCTCTTGTACTGGTTAATGCATGTAATGGTGATGCGATATAAGAGAAATTTGCAATAAACTTTCTCCAGTACTGAACTGCACCTAGGAAACTTCTGACCTCTGTGACTGTACTTGGCTTAGGCCATTTTACAATAGCTTCGACCTTCATAGGGTCTACTTTCAATTGACCACCCCCTACGACATATCCTAAGTACACTAAGGATGTCTTAGCAAATTCACATTTAGACATCTTTACATACAATTTTTCTTTTCTCAATACATCAAAGACTTTCTTTACATGACTTACATGATCTTCGAAAGTTCGACTGAATACCTCAGATTTATCATCTTCTTTGGCTTTTACAAGCATCAATACAAAGTTTTTACTTGAGTTGACCAACCTCTTCATTTGACCAGCATTAACTATTGTAAGATTAGTCTTCACCTTATGTGCCCGTACAATGTATTCTACCCCATCTTCAAAAAGATGATACTTATTCTCCCCCCTATAAAAGATTGCTTTTTTGTCATAAAGATAAGGACTCCCTAACACAAGCCCACAAATATCCAAAGGGACCACATCGACTTCTACCTCATCTACAAAGTTTGTAGTGATAGCAAATCTCAATTTACATTGTTTAGTTACTTGTAGTTGAGCATCATCGCAAACCCATCTGAGTGGATATGGTTTCAGATGAGGTGTTGTCAAATTAAGTTTCTTTACAACTTCTTCAGATATTAAGTTGACTTGTGAACCCGTATCAAATAGAGTATCAACCTTAGTGTGTTTTGTTACAACACAAATGTGAAACAATTCATTTCTTTGCTTATCAACCTTAGGAGAAGATTCTTTACTTGTACTTGCACTAGCATTAGAAAAACTTGCATCAGAAGAGAGAGATATACCTTTCCCTTTACCTTGGATTCCGGTAGCAACAATCTTTGTCTCATCTTTGGAGTCAGAACCAAGATCCTATTGAATCACTGCAGTAGTCTTCTGCTTGCCTTCATTACCTCCATATTTTTTCGGTCTCAACTCAGGATGAAGCTTCCAACAACTTGAATCATCATGCCCCTCTTTCTTGCAATGGGAGCACATGGGTTTCTCACCCTCTTTCTTAGTTGTAGCTGTCTTCTTCCCTTTGCCTTTATCTTTGTCTTTTTCTTTCCCTTTAGACTTACCCTCGAACTTAGATGGCTTCTTGGAAAAGTTATCACTAAAATTATTCTTACCCCTTGACTCTATATGAGTAGCTTGAACAGACACCTCGTCTAGATTGTTGGGACTCAACATCAAAATAGTGTGCCTAAGGTAAGAATGTAAACCACCAATATACTTAAGTAATGTGTCTTGGGTATACAAGGGAACATTTAGAGCAATGGCCAGTTTTCTAAACTCATGAGTATAATCCTGGACAGACTACCCCTTACCTTGCCTAAAGGTTTTCCAATTCATGGTTAACTGTTGCATGTAACCTAAAGGATAGAATTGTTTCCTAAGGGCAGCAAAAAACTCCATCCAAGACATATTAACATGACCATGGCGAGCAATTTCTTCCCGAGTTTTACTCTCCCACCAGGTGAGAGTTGTACCTACCAACCGGAGAGTTGCTAATTGAATCCTAGAAGCATCTTCTACTAGGCCTTGAATCCTACAGTATACTTCTACTTGTTGGACCCAATCATCTAACTTCTTAGCATTTAACTCCCCACAGTATTTAGGTAACTCAAATTTTACATCAAGCTTAATTATAGGCTTAGACTTGCTCTTAAATGGATTTACATTAGAAGAAGGAGAAGGAGAAGGAGGAGAAGGGGGAGGAGAAGAAGAGGGAGAAGATGGAGGAGGAGTTTCTGGAGCTTTCTCCTCTGTGTCTTTCTGATCTTCCTGCTTCTTGTGCTTTGAAGAACCTCCCTTTTCATGCTTCTTCTTTTCTGCATAAAGCTCATCCACCATCACCTTCATGTCAAGAAATAGCTTCTGGAAATCCTTGACACTGAGCTCTGAACTTTGTCCACCTTCTTCCACTTCCATCTGTGACGGTTGATTAGCTCTTCGTCTTCCAATTTCTGGATTGTATTCTTCAAGTTCTCCTTCACCTCGTTGCAACCTGGATCTCGTTAGCATTCAATTTATGCAATACAAGCCACATAAAAAGCTCTGATACTAACTTGATCTATTTAGGATCTAGGACAAATTGCTTACAGAATGCGTAATGTAAAAGATCACTTAATACAATGCTTAACATAAATGATTACATAATAAAATGCTCAAATGAATAAATGAACATAATATAAATGCCAAGATAATGAACTGAAAAGAAAGAGAGAAGAATAAGAGGAGACAAACACAATTGATAACGGACTTCATCCCTAAGGACTACGTCTCCGGGCCCCTCTCCAACGGAGTGACCGATCCGATTATACTCCAAAACAATTACAATTGCTTCAAGACTATCTCCTTCAAGCATAGTAGCATGACATTACTCTGATGTGCAGAAATGTCTTCAAATATCTCGAGCATTCTCTCGCTATCTCACCACCTGGACTTGGAAAAACAAGGCCTATACCCCTCCTTTTATACAAAAAGTTTTCCTAATTAGGCCTAACCACTCAATTAATTGCATAACCTTCCTGATTAGCTCGTATCAGGACTAATTTGGTTTCTGCAATCTTTTGGTTTCAAGTGGTTTAGGGGGTTTTGTTTGTTTTGGCCTTATTTGGCCATTTGGTTATGGATCGACTAACAACAACTCCATAAAAACAACTGGTGCCAATACATATTTAGACACTGTCGCGCGGTCCACCGGTGAGCATATATTTTGGTTAAGGGGTGGTCGGCGGTTCCAACCCCGCCGGCCACGCCTTATACCTGACTCCTCATATTTTAAACAATAAAACAAAGCAACGCTAAATATAATATTGACCGTTGCGTTTGGTGCAACGGCCAACGCCCTGGCCGTTAAGCGCAGATCGTGGGTTCAAAACCCGGCAAACTTTTGTTACAACCGACAAACCACCTCGCTGATGGATAGAACAATGCCGAGCACAATAACATGCCACGTGTCAAACAATCACTGGCCAAAACATGCCATGGTGTCTGCTGACGAGGACCAACCGTACGCTGACTAAGTCGCTGACGTGTCAAGCACCTATTTTCCAGGGATGTTGACGTGTCATGCTGACTGGGATGATGACGTGGACTCTATACCGCTGACCGTGCTGCCACCTCAACGCTCGTTGAGTATACAGATTGCCACGTGTCATCATCTGATTGGCTCTGTACCGATGACTCACCTGCCACATGTCAGGCCGAGATTCGTCCATGTGGATTCCATACTATACGGACTGACACGTCAGTATGATGACATCATCATCTGTCCCTTCAAATTGACTGAAGTTTGACTGCTTCTAACTCGAGCATATGACGTCGGATTTCAACAAAATGAACACCGTCGGAATCGTCTCGATGAGCTCTTCGCGATGACGCCGATTCTATCAATTTTTGAGATGATTATTTTTTTGCCTTCTGGACGCCCCTGAAGCTAGTTGACTGGAAGTTTGACTGGCCGTAACTTGCACAAACGGAGTCCTTTTTTCCCCGTTCAAGTTGCGTTGGAATCAGGACGTCATTCTCTTTCTGATGAAGCTGAAATCTAGAGTATTAAGAACACTTCAATTTTCACTAAAAAATTGTCCCCCGGATCACCAATAAAGGCATCATTTACCCTACAGTAGTCCTTGAAATTCTGATATTGGAGCTGTGAATGCTTATCATATACCTTTAGCTCCCTTCTTGGAGTTGGGATTTGTGCAACAAATAATCCTTCGTACGGAAATGGGTCATCCAATAGATACACCAAATAAGAGGTCATATAGAATTCAGAGGTCTTCTTGATTGCCAGGAACTACTCATGCAAGTTGTTACTAATCATTCCAGCCTAGTTAAACTTGGTTTGTCCTCTAATAATCTCTTCTATGAAGTAAAACATCCAATCTTAGTAGTAGACTGTAGTAGGGATTCCCATGACTTTTCTTAGCAAGGTTACCAAGTCATGGTAGTCCTCATAAAAATCAATTATGAACAATTCTTAGGGAACCTTGTTAGCACTCCCCCTATTCTCCTTTAACCAGTATTGGTTGATTAACTTTTTACATTTTAGGGGGTCAACCTTCCACATACTTTTTGAATATTCCTTCATCATTTCCTCCATAGGGTCAAAGGTAGGTATGTGGAATGTTTTCCATATGCACTTGGTAGATAAGTCAACCAGCACTTTACCATCACGATCAATGATCCTTCTACTTTTTTCCTGATAAGCTTCTCGGCAAGCCATTACCAATTCTGGGGCCACGAGAGCAGGTAGGAAACCAGCCGCCTTGGTCAAACCACTCTTCCTGATTTTCCTTGCATTATCTGTAGTAAGTTTGGAAATGGTACCCTTTGTCGAAACTCATCTATGTCAAACTGCCCAAGGTTGGTATTTGATATCGAGTCCCACATAGATGTGACCTTGGAGGTGATTTCCATCCCATGGAACTAGTACTTCATTTGGTCTTTATCTTTTTTCCCTCTCAGGACCTTAGTAGTCTTCTTCCCTTTGTATTTTTGTGTAGACGCCCCTAATGGTCGTGCAGCTGATTCCATAAATCTTGCAAGCAAAGGTGCATTAAGCATATTCATGTATAAAATGAGGGCAGCATTAGCAAAATTTCACAAAATGGACATTAGATCAGGTAATTCATCTTTCAAAGATCATAACATTCATCAAAATTCAACATTTGGCTCTCATTTGGGGAAGATAGAGCAATACAGGCCCAAGGTTGCAGGTTTCCCTAAGCTGGTAGTCATTTTTAGAGACAGTAACAAGGAGATGGCGAAGAGGGCACGGTGGCCCGCATGTGGCCAACTGCATTTGATTTTTTGTTCTATAATTGGGGCCCACCAAGGTGCAAAGGTGCTTGGACACGTTGGTTCATTGTTCATTAGACTTCAGAAGTGCTCAATCCAGTCACTTGGGTCATGAGGGTTGAGAGGGTGCAAAGGCTGGGGATACATTGGTCGTTTGGAACTCCACCATTTGGAATGACGTTCGTGAGGTGGAGATCCAAATATGGAGTCCCGCATTGCAGGACCTCTAGGTAGGAGGGACAACCTAGTCTTAACTTCTAAGGTTCAATTCATTGGGAGCAATGTGGGTGAGGACCCGCAGGATGCTGCTATGTGACGATTATTTGACGATGATGAGGGAGGGATGGTGTCCCACACCATGAAGTATGCATAAGGAATCAGTATGCACCATTCATTTGAGGAGAGTCAGATGATAGTAGAGGGGTCAAGCCCCATAAGGCAGGAGGTAGGTCAGGCTTAGCGGTTCAGAAATGGAGGTCAAGGGTCATTGGCCAGCAGTCAGCCACCCGCAACAAAGTTCCCTCTCCCAACTTTACTTAGTGATTTTGTGAGTGAGAAAACCAAAGGGATATGGGTGGCGTGAATCCCGCAAAGCGGATAGGTGAGGATGATCAACCATTTAGAAATGACAAAGAGCAGGGCGTAGCCTGTAGATGGACCCCTGCAGTGCTCCATTTGCAAAGACGTTTCAAGTTGGGCACTGCTTGGGTGAGCCTTAATGGCGACAGGGTTTGGGAAGTCTAGAGTCTAAGAGGATGGGCTGCCTTAGCTGATGATAATGCTAGAAACAATAGGCTTGAGACCAGCGGAACCCGCAAGTCGGAAGGCATGTGTGGGATGGCCGTTCCATAATGGCGAACAATGAGGAGTTGCTCACACATGAAAGTCTGCAAGAGTAGGCCTACAAAGTCATAGGGATCTTTAGTTTTACTTATTTCTTTGAGTTTCAACGAATCCCAACGAAGGGGTGACATTCGCTTGCATGTGCGGACCCTCCAACGGCGAAGGTTCAGATCTTCATTTTTAGAGATTCGCACAATGGTGAAGGTTTGCGAGCCACAAGGGCATGAACACCTTGGTCAATAATGGTGAATGACAAGCCAAGTTTCGCAAGGCCCTAAATGGTTGATTTTGAAGGATTTTCAAATTTCTAAAAGGTGGCTTTTGTGCAGAAATCTCATCTTTAACCAGCTTCCTAATGATTTACTGGTTTTCCTTTCTTAATATTTTCAAATTTATGAAGAAAATGAACTGGAGAAAACATGGATAGGGAAACGATGAAATCACCTGGTAGACCGAATGAAATCCAATGAAGAAGGTGCTCGAATTCGTCCTCAAAGTGTTGCGGGCACAAAGGCGGCGATGGATGGCAGAACCTCTGATAGTTTTTGACCAAAGGAATGAAAATGATAGGTTGGTTGGGCTATTTATAGAAAATTCAACATTTATTATGTGCATTTAATGCTCATATGACGGCCAATGAGGTTGGTGGATGCATTTTTCAAAATGATCGGCGATGGGAATGGCAAAGCCCACGGGGCGAACAACAGTCAAGAGTTTGCAACTTAGCACATTGATGAAGGGAACGAAAATGAAGGATGTGGGGCCCACTATGTAGGTGGATGCACCAACTCGGCCACCACAGAAAGAGTAAGGACAACAAAATTTCACATGGGGAAACCCGCAAGGGCAGACCCGCAGCAGGCAAAAGATGAGAAAATTTTAAGGGTGGTGAAACTTGGTCAACTCAAGATGGTAATGTTAGGACTCCTTGACCACTTAGGACTTAAAACAAGGGGCATGCAAAATGGGGCACAGGAAAAAGTGACCCTGAGAAAGTGGAAAAGAGAGGGTCCCTGTTTCGAATAGGATGTGTGTGTTATAGGCACAACAAGGCCTCTTTATGATACATAAGAAGAAGTTGTAATTGCAATACAAGGGTCTTCTTTCAATGAGGAATGGGAAGCCTTGGCTATCTGGTCTTTAGCCCCAAGCACAAGGAAGCTTGATATTGTTGAACCTGCACCTAACTATAGTGGAGGCCTAATAATAAAGAGAGTGTTAGAAACATCGGCTCTAGAGGCAACAAATATACCAATTCATGTGGTACAATTTACAAGGGCCACTGTAGAATCTATGACTACAAAAAAGGATAAGCTTAAGATGTAGTACAATAATTTTCTAGTTAAATGTGGAAGGCTTAAGAAACATAATATGAAGTTGTAGACAAAGGTAGCATTATTGGTTCAAGATAAGTTGCAAAGTTTGCAACCTGAAAAGCCCAAGCGGAATAATGTTGACTCCCCCACCACTTCACAAGAAGTGGTACCCCTAGAGTTTACTGCTGAAATAAGTTCTTCATGGGAAATTGTGCCATAAAACATGGGAAGTGTGCCCATTTCAATAGTAGAACCTAATACATTAGAAGGGCCACAGACTGAAGAAGATATCAACAGGGAAGAGTTGCTTAGGCAGCTAAATGAATATAAAGAAAAATGTGATAATCATGATGAGGATATTTTCAAGAGCAACATGAATATTTTCACTATAGTATTGAAACATTTGAACATAAGAGTGAATAACAGATTGAATAGCATTCACTATAGTTATTCATCCATGGTGGCTGCTAACAAGAATTTTGACAACAAAGAAAGAGCTATTCCACTCATGTAAATTTGGATCCCTAGGATGAAGGAATTGATATTGATTTCAATTGGAGTTAGGCATGATTCCAATCCACCTAAAAATTTTAAACCTACTATTGCTCTTGTAGGTAAGATTAAAGAATATAGGGGAAATATTGAACCATTAGAGAACAAATTAAAAGATCTGGTAAAATCCTTCCATGAATCACATCATTGCCTTCTCCCATCCATTCTAAAGGATGTTGATAGCATAAAAAACTCTACAGGAGTGGAAAAATGAAACCAATAAAGTTATTTCAGATCAGGCAGTTTCAATTTTTCAAAAAAATTATATGGACACATTGAAGATAAATATGGATATGTTAGCTCATGCTGAGACTGTCTTACTGGAATTTGATAAGGAGGCTAACCAGATTGTCACCAAGTATGCATCTTATAGAGAAAGGGTTGATGAATTCATGGATTTTAATTGGCCCACTAAAGATGAATTCCTATCATGGAAAGGAAGATACTTGGAGGGAGTGGTAGAATGATAGGAAATGGCAGGGTGGTGATTTGAAAATTTGAAGTCTACAACCATGATGAATAACGGATAAGTGAGTCACACTGCATAGCCTAGATTTAGTACAAATTATCTTTTTGATAAAGTATGGAAAATATCATGCTTCTTCAAGTTGAATTTATGACAAGGTTGCAGACATGGATGTATCTTTTATCTTTTCTTTTATGTTTCTACCATTCTTTCCTTCTTTCACTTTGTGTGTGTGGGCACAAATTTTGAGGTAACTGTTTGAGGATACCTTTTTGAAAATTGGACCAAATCTCCAGTGACGAATGAAAACCACTTTCATTTTCCCACATGTTTCCCACCTCTTTGGAATGCAATGTAACTAAATAGGAGAAACTTCATTATAGCGATCCAATAGGATATTGACATGTGTACTTTCTAGCTTAAGGCTTTTTCTTCTCCTTCTAAGAAGGAATTCAAGGCCAGAAAGTAGGGGTTCATATTTTTGCATTCAACACTATGAATTGTAAAAGGAATATCAAGCATGTTTTAGAGTTTTGTCTTAAGTTCATAGTTTGTTATTATGCATGTAATTTGGATAACAATATAGCAAATATAATACAGAGTGATACCAATTCCATGGCTATTGTCTCTCCTTGTACTTGTTTTATGAGTTATGAATGAAAGTAATATAGGATTCATGTTGTTTGTCTCTATTGTTTATCAATGGATGTTTAATTTCATTCCTGCTTATTGGTTCAATGAATTAATGTAAATACTTGGATGAGATTGTTAACTCATAAGAATTAGGTGTTAGGATATTTGTAAGTAGTGATGATCATAAATCTAATAGGGGAATGTTGTAAATCAATGTTTCTTGAGATTGTAGGTTGGTATTGTTAATATTTCATCTAGTTGCATAGGTTGATATTGACTTTGTGCTTCGAATAAGACACTGGTTCGTGCAAATTATTCATTATTTAGTTTCTAGATTGATTCATCAACTTATCACTTTTATTATATAAATTTTCAAATGAATACCATTGTAGTTTTTTTGTGTTGAGTTTTAGCTTCTCATGATCTAAGTGTAGCATATCAATAAATGAGCTGCCAACTTATCTGATGTGCTATGTTGTTGAGTAAATTTATGAGAATTATCTGTTGTTCACCATGTATCTGAGTAGTAGTCATATAAATTCTTGAGTACACATTGTGGGATCACCCTCTTGGGTTTAACAGAGCCCAAAGTGTAGGAGTAGAAGTCTTGCAACTTTTACTCATTCATTGGCCAATCCCTTTGGAGTACTAAGTATTGGAAATGGAAAAATTCATAGGTATTTCTAAAGATCAGTTTAGTTCTTAAAAATAACCAACAAGTACAACTCCAACAACAAAAACCATGGTGGTAGGTCCTAAAGTAGGTTCTTCTCCCCGTCCCCCATGGTTGGCATCTCAAACACAAGAGGAAGTAGCAAGTTCTCTCCAGAGGACTTCAATTTTGGTCATCTAGTTTTTGTGAAGAGTAGATCCACAAAGAAGTCCAAAACTCTCACAAGAGTGTTGGTTGACAACTGAAGTTACAAGTATGTGGAGGTAACATAACCTCCTAATAAAACTACAGAGGAAGTTGATTTTTTTAGAATATTCTATTGCGAGGATAGAGCTAGGAAAAAGGATGCACGAGAGTGTGAAAGAAGATACACAAGCAACATTGGCTTCCTTAATTTAGAAATATGATAAGGGAAAAAAATTCAAAGATTAGTTGAAGGCCAGGGTTGAACAACTCACTTCAGTGCTTTAGAAGATAAGCCAATCCTCTGAGTCGGTTGAGCCTATTGCTACAATTATAGAGGATCTTGTTATTCGGAAGTCTAGGAGGACACATGCGCAGGGAAGAGTTGTCACTAAATGGATTGACATGATATTGGCCCAAGGTACACAATTGATAAAATCTTATGTTGAAAGGATTAGTAATATGAAAAATATGAAGGAAAAACTAAGCCAAACACTTGATACACTCTTAAAATTTGTAAGATTTAGAGAAAAATCACTAAGTTTGGAATAAAATGAAAGATCTCAAGATTGATGTATTAGAAGAAATTGGGGTGATTCCCGATAGAAAAATGTTCATTAAAATCTGGGAAAACAATAAAGCATAAAAATAATGTCATTGATGAGTTGATTAAAGATCTATAAGAAGCTCAATTGGTAGGCAAAGATAGAGGTTCAAATCTCATTACCAGAATTGAGTTTCCTCTTCAAGTGCTAGATGACAATAAAAAATTATTTCCCATTGGCATAGTTTTTCAAGAGTTCACATCACTGATTCAAAAAAATATTGAAGATGAATATTTTTCATTAGCTTCTATTGACAAGTTGGTGGATCTTCAAGTGACCTTGGATAACTTGAAAATAATATTCGAGAGGCACAAGAAAGCATGCATCAACATTGAGGACTTTATCATACGATTTCTTGCAATCTGCATCCATACAATATGACTAAATGATTATGAAGTCCAAGCAACGTTGAAGAAATATGAAGAATTCATGGAGAGAAATCATTAAGAATGAATGAACGCGCCTATTCCACACTTATTTTACTTCCAATTTTTTCCCTTTTTGTAATATGTATTTTGTAGATGGCATATCATGTCTTTTGTAAATATGCAATTACATGTAAAAATAGAGAAGTCCTAAATCAAATCAGACTCTGTTGTTGAATAGGTCAAGTTAGTTGTAACTTTCTTTTTTTATCTCTTGGATCTCCTCTATATATATGAGGGAGCTCTTTTGTAATTAAAAATATTTTAGCTAATGAAGCAAAGCGCTGCCCAATTGAAGAGCATTTTGAAATTGTGTTTTTGAGTGTAAATCAAATTTCAATCAATAAAAGAAGCATATTCATATCCAATCTTTTCATGTCTATTCATGTATTTTCTATGATTACATCTATGTAATGTGATCCCCCATACTGTGATGCTTGGTGCATGTATTTATGTTTGTGAGCTTACTTTGGATGACCCTTGTCACTCTATTGGTGCAAGGATATAGAGGAAGTGAATCTATTGTGACATTCTTCTATTTGTATCTACATTCTTCTATCTATCATAAACATTATCCTTGTCTTGTGTTTTCCTTCTAGAGACAATGCAAAGCATTGAGACATTTAGGTCTCCTCCATGTTGACCCAAAAGGATTTTTTTTCTATCTATGTGTCATTCCTCCTTTGTGTTTGTTGTTCCATGAGATATTTGGGGAATGATGATGACTTTGAGCTCTATTATATTACTATAGTGAACACATGCACTAACCAAAAATCCATGGATCCCTTATGTGTATGAGATTTCATGTGGGGGAACCTTCCTCTTTCATGATGGAACTTTATTTGGAAACATATGATTGGCATAGGCCTTTCCATATAAGCTCTCATGGTCCTCTTATCAATTGGAATTGACCAGATCTACTTTAAATTAATCACTCATAGTATAGTGTTTAGCAATTCCTTTAAAGTGGGGGCATACATTTGCATTATTTTGACATGGACGTTGACATTCTCACTTTGGCATGAACATATTGACATTTTTGCTTCACTTTTGTTCATAGAGGTTGGACTTAGTGTAGAATGGGGAGAGTAATGATTAGTTTATGACACCTTATTAAAGTTATTAGGGAGTATAAATTTTTCTATGGCTAAAGATGGGAGACCTATAGACCTAGTGTGAATTTCCCATATACCACCCCTTTGTTATGATTTCACACCTTGTAGACCTAGTGTCTATTTCTAATTTTTCCTTCAGGGCTCACCTAGTGTAAACCAGATTAAACTAGCCCTTGTGAGTGTATTTCATAGACACCTAGCATAACATAGCTTGTTCGCCAATGAAGCCATATGTTTCATAAGTGATTTTACATTCTTGTGAGTGTATTTGATGGATGTGGCATAACGCAACTTTCTAGTCCATCTCTTTTTCATTAACTTTAACATTAAATGCTTGTGTATCTTTGTCCTTATGTTGGTTTACCATGGAATCTTTGACCCTAGGGGCTTGGCCACTTCCTTGATCTTTTTCATCCTATCTTTCTAAACTTTGTACACTTGGACCTCTCTTGACACATATTTGTCTACTTGAGTGTGAGTCTCGGCGTAAGTTCATACTCTCACTAAAGTGGGGGATAAATGTAGTGTAGGAAATTGTATACCTTTTACAATTTCACTCTTTGTTTGGGTCCCTTAATGAATTGAATTTAATTAAACTTCTTACCAAATTATATTCCAAAGCCTTATTATTCTCATTTTTTGAAAGGGTAACCAACATTTAATTAATGGAATAAATACATTAATCACATTAGAGAATGAGTGTTTTGGGATGTTAGGCCTAGGACACATTTTTAAATATGTTTTGGTGGTATTTTAATGATTCAAATTCAATATGCAATTGTCGGCTTTTGAAATTTAATTTTTGGGAAATTAGATAAACACCTATAAATACATTGTCATATCTTGATTTCAATTCTACATTTTAAAAATTAAGGAAATTGAAATATTTGGGAAACATAATTTAGCATTTTATTTATAGCATTTGATAAAATGCAATGATGAAAATTAAAAATGAATATTATGCAATTTTTTTATTTAAATTTCATAAGATCATCAGTTAAAGGTTACTGATAGGTGGAAAAGTGTAAGAATGTGTATGTAACAAATAGGTTGAAGGACGAGAATTGATTGAGGTAGGCATGCTTAGTCGGATGGACACAATAAGAAAGAATGGAATCTCGAATCTCACACACCTCAATAGATCATGACATCTGCATATGATAGAAAATTGATAAATTTCATTCATATTGGATGTGAGAATTTTAAATTATGAAAAGAACTAATCAGTGAATTTTTCCTTATCTTGTTTGAATCAAATTGATATTTGAAGAATGTTTGAAAAGAAAACTTATCTTCATTGCATATAACTATCATGTATAAAAGTACTTGCATTGTTTGTTCTTTAAATATAATTGGATCTGTATTTGAACAAGGAAAGAAAATATTTATGTGTTGCTTGAATATATGAACATATGTAAATAATCTCAAGGAAGGAAATTATATATATGGATGTATCTATAATGTATGGATGTATAAATACATATATATATGAATGTATATATATACATACACACATATACATACATATAAATAAATATGTGAATACATGAATATCAATATATATGTGTTGTGTGTGTGTGTGAATATATATATATGTGTGTGTGTGTGTGTGTGATTCTTTTTAATTTTAAAAAATTTCATTTGGAAACAAAGAAATTGTGGAATGAAATTTGTAACTCCCATCATTATTGGGATAGGGGTCGACCCCTTCCATGACCAAAAGGCTACAGTTAACCATCATAAATGGGAGGAATGGGTGGCTAGGTAAGTTGGTGGAGATAGAGGAATTCATGACCACTATCCCTAAAAAATAGCAATAGGAGATTTGAATGAGGAGGGAGAGATTTGAAGGGTAAAAAGAAGAAGGAAAAAGCAAGAAGAGAATCGTGGAGATAGACTAAAGGAAAAAGCAGAGGATTCATAGCTTGTTTCCATTCTCAACACCAGTTGTAGAGAAAAGAGGTAATTCAAAACATTCTAATTGTTGATTCCTGAATGATTTTCATTCTTGTAGAGTTGATTAAGCTTGTGTGAGCTAGCTTCTTTCATGTCTTCTCTATTGGTCATCTTGTGTTTGATTATATTGGCTTGACTGGGTCAAATCCTTCACAGCAATTCTCTACCATGTTTTACCATGCATAAGGGGGTATTGAATAGACCCCATGGCAGAATCTTATATGTAAGTTTATCTTCCACAGGATCGAGCCATTTAGCCGACCAATGGTAAAGTAATTCAAGGCCACTTGGCCGAACCTTATTGAATTATTATCATATTTTTCCATTAATGTATCATTCTATCTTTTTATTTAGCTTATCATTCCCAATGTGGTGGATATCTATGGTAAATTTTAGAACATAATGATCTATTGAGAGGGGGGTGAATTAGTTGATATTAAAACTTTTAGACCTTAAAACCTTTTTCAGATTCAAACTTAAACTTAGATGTATAGATTGAAGCATGAACATATATAATAACCACAATCACAAAAGAGATTAACACATAACATCGAATATACGAGGAAAACCCAAGATGGGAAAATCCATGGTGAGAAATGTTGCTAGGATCTACTGTCCTAATCTAGCCTCACAAATAGTGAAGTTCAGCTACAATTTTAAGAGCTCCAACTCTAAGGAAGCTTCAACTCCCTATTTTAGAAGCTACAACTTCAAGGATGCTACAACACCCTATTTTAGGAGCTACAACTCCAACGAGACTACAATCTCCTAATCTAAGCTACAACTCAATACAATGAGGCTACAACCTCTAAAGATTTATACTTTCACGTATGCATAAAATTGGTTCTACAAAACCTATAATACATCAATTCAGTACATTACACTTCTCTCTCTATTCACTCTCACACCCAATTGCAAACAACTTCAAATATGCATTCAAATATTGACACACTGATACAGTAACACACTTCACTCACTAACTACAATATACCTTCACACACAAACCAACCAATTCACATTACTGAACAACTAATTTATATACAATCTATATCTTCTTGAAGAAGCAACTAGAACCATACAAAAAACCTAATGAATCATTTCAATTTTGGTGCCCTATTACTAGGGTTTCTATGTTGTTTCACAATTTTCCTGTGTAGTGAGTTCAAATTCAAATTATGTGTATCTATTTTCCTTAGAATCTACATTACCATTCAATAGATTAGCAAAATCCTTGTTGGATGTTGATCTAATAATTTGTGTAGGATATCATATTCCATTATTCTCTTTCTTGGATCGATCTCATCCCTTGTTTATTGTGAGAATATGTGCCACTACTCCACCATTGGATTGAGCTCATTCACAGTTGTGTTTCCATTAGCATAAAAACTTGTGCCATTACCTATGTCATCCCATGCCATGAATTCATGCCCTAGTTGTGTCATTTTAATATTTCCAAATGACTAGGGTTATGCCTTGAACTGTCGTTATCGATTACAACATTTGATCGAATACTAATTTTACAACAAGGATGCAAAATCATTGAATAATAGATTTACATGTGTCATCATTCTATTTTTATTCCATATACATGTCATCCTTACCTTATCGGGTCCCACCACCAGCATTACATTCTTCCATCGTCATATTGTAGAGACTAGCTTCATAGTCTTGGAAATATCACTTTGTCTACTTGATGAAGATTATCATCACCATGTCACTACTCTATAATCCACAACAAGGATGTGGATTACCATTCACCCAATATCTTCACACCATGCATCTGCTTTGTCATCATTTTTAGCAACATCATTATGATTGGGTCCCACAACAAACAACACCTTCACATCACTAAGTTGGGGAGATAGTATCATAGGTCCCACCAAAACCATTCACTCACACCAATAAAGATCTCCTTACTTCTTATCACTCCATCAAAGAGAGTCCTTCTAGACTCCTATATACTAGTGTCTCACCGATAAATGATCATCGGGTCATTGAAGATACTTTAAGACAAGTCCCACTAAAAAGTATCTGTCACACCTATGAAACTAAACTTTCCTTCTACATTGCTTTGTCGAAGAGATAGTGGAGAATCTTTCATTGATGTACCCAACTCACATCGAACCACTTCCATATTGTATGATCAAAGGGACGATTAAGTGACTTTCTCCAAAATGTCTAAGTCATTCTGACACACCTTCAATAAACCACCAACCTAGGCGATGAGGTGGGTCACCAGCACAAAGTTTACGACAGAAGTTGTCACTAAAGCTAACCCATAGCCTACCATTTTCGGTCAAAGAAGAAACATAACATTGTAACCATATCTACTAATACTGTAGTTTTCTTTGCATTTGAATGATTGAAACTACTCATTATTTCACCTTTGAAATCAATGACAACATTTTTTTAACAATCTCCCCCTTTTTCATTGATGGGAAAACTATAAATACTCATGCAAGATGAAACACTAAAGCTTTGTACCAATTTTATTATTTGCACAACAACACAACAACTTCACCTATGACATACATCACTTCTCTACATAAATCACTTCTCTACTTAGCACACTACTAATTTGAGCATTGAAATGACCACATTTATCCCCCTTTGAAATCAATGGAAAAGGGTGCACTCCCCCTTTGGATATGCTCCACCTTGATAGATTTTGCAACCATCAAGTCATTAGAAATTTGTAAAACAAGATTGTACCTAACTTGTTCACACACATTCTTAACTAGGGTTAAATAAATAATCAATGAAGCTCTCTTAGAGATATGCCCTATCACTAATACTTAGTGATATGATGTGGGAGAGACTACTCCCAGTTTCTGCCTAAAGTATTCAAACTACTTTTTGGGAAGAGGCTTTGTAAATATATTGACCACTTGTTTCTTTGTAGAAACATACTCCATACTAACTTCCTTCTCTACAACCTTTTCTCTAATAAAGTGATACTTGATTGATATATTCTTGGTTTTGGAGTGCATCACTAGATTCTTTGATATGTTGATGGAACTTGAATTATCATAAAGAATAGAAATATGATCTTTGTATTCCACCTTGACATCTTTTAATGTCTTCTTCATCTATAAGACCTGTGTACAACATGTAGTTGCTGCAACATATTCAGCTTCTACATTAGAAAGAGTGGTCAAATCTTGCTTTTTGCTCATCCAGGAAACCAATTTGTTTCCCAAGAAGAATGATCCACCACTAGTACTCCTCTTGTCATCTACACTTCCTTCCCAATCTGCATCTATATATGTTGTTAGTGAGAAATATTTGCATTTGGGGTACCACAACCCATAATCAACAGTGATTTTGATGTATTTGAGAACCCTTCTCACTTTATTGACATGAGATTCCTTTGGGGTAGCCTGAAACCTTGCTACCATACAAACTACTTGCATTATAGCTGGCCTAGATGTAGTTAAATATAGCAGACTTCCAATCATTGATCTATACAAAGTTTGATTCGCATCAGCCGACTCATCTGATTTGCTCAACTTGCAGCCAGTAATCATGTGAGTATTGACTAGTCTACAATCCTCCATGCCAAACTTCTTAAGCATTTATTTTACATACTTGGTTTGAGATATGAATATACCTTTATCAGTTTGTGTAATTGCAAACCAAGAAAAAATCTGAGTTCTCTTAGCATGGACATTTCAAACTCATCTTGCATGTTTGTAGCAAATGTTTTTCACATTACATCATTGTTACCTCCAATTATAATATCATCTACATATACTACAACAATGATCATATGCTCACCTTCATATTTGGGATATAAATTGATATTAACACAACCCTTCTTGAATTCTTGTTGTTGTAGATATTGATAATACCTTGAATACCATTCCCTTGGGGCTTGCTTTAGACCATTCAATGCTTTTCTCAATCTAAACACATAATCATCATTCTCTGACAGCTGAAAACCTTCTGGCTGTTAAATATATAGTTCCTCTTCTATATTTTCATTCAAGAATGCTGATTTGGCATCCATTTGATATACCTTAAATCCTTTTGTAAGAGAGGGGGACCAACCACGTCAAGGCTCCAGTTCATATAAATCTAAAAGTGAAGAGCTGACCTAACTTACCTCACTCTAAAGGGATATTTTAAGATGAGGATCGAGAATGATGAGGACTATAATATACTTCAATCACTCTACAGATTTGAACTTAAGTTTAGGCTAGGCGAGATAATTTTCAAAGTTTTTACTGTGCCTTAGACAACTCTCTATCTAAGAATGACAGCACAATTCTAGGACATCAGCACAGTGCGCTAGCATCTCTCATGCACATTGGAATTCGTATGGTCATAAAATAGTGAACACAATACCAACTACTCAAAAACAAACTTACAGCCTAGCTAGCTAACCTTGAAGGTAAAAATAAAACAAGCAGATACAAGAAATAGAAACTAAAGTGATAAAACAAGTAAATGAGAGCTAGGGTGACAAAGATGATCTCACAAGGATGCATGTTCTCCACCTAGCTCCAAATGAATGTCCACCTACACACAAGAAAGAGGGGAAAATTTTTGGCACTATATAGGGGTTTGCCTCAATCAGGCCCCTGTTTTGGTGTTTCCACCTCCATGGACAGCCAGATAGCAATATGATAGAAGTATGTGATAAAGAATTAAAGAAAGTAGAGATGCAATAAACACTACAAAACAGTAAAGTGCTACTCAACCAAATCACAAAGGAGAGGATTGAAACGTTACCACCTCCATCCAAGAGCTTACTAGCCAATGGAGGAGAATAGGGACTTGGAAAGGGGAGTCTCGCAAGACACCAAGCCCACACTGCTAATGGATTCCTTCAAAATTGTTTTGCAAATTTGGAGTATTGTTGCTGCTATAATGGAATGCTAAAGTGTTGCTTAAGAGTGAAGAATCCAAAGAGAATAAATTTGAAGTTCTTGAGAATGAAAAAAGAGATGGATTGAATGAAGAATAGATGAATTTGAAGGAAAAGAAAGGAAAATCTGCCATATTTAGGTTCGGTTGGTCGAAGAGGGACATTACAAATCAACCCCAATCGAAAGTGTAACACCTTTTCCAGTTTCAGACATAGGAATTTGTCAGGGATGTAAGCATGTCACACGGACATCTATGCATTGTGCACATGTCTTCGAAAAATATGCTCACCAACACAAGACACAGATGCCAAGTCGAAGGAAGGCAGTTGGGTGATATGGAATTTTTCCTTCAGGTTTGATTTTCTAAGGTGAAGGTATGTGAAAGGGGAATTTGTGTAAGGGATGCAAATTCACTCCTATACATTTTTCCCCCACTTTAGTGATCACGAATACTGATGAGTACTTTGGTAAAGTAGATCAAGGAGTTAGTAGGGTTAGAAATGCATACCTAAATTGTCAAAGAAGTAGACCATGATCTAGTGAGCTCAAAAGCACAGGCTAGAACAAAAGAGTCCATAGCCCTGTAGAACTCTGAAGCTGCACAAGGTACACCAAAGGCCCTCAAACCAATGATGGAAAAATCTTGTAGGATGAAAGTTTCTCATAGGCCCGTAGACGTGTGAGGGAGCCCCCAAGATCTCTCACATAAAGAAATCCCTGATGAAAGTGCCTTATAGGCTTGCAGACCTGCAAGAAGGTATCCCCCAAGATCTCTCACATGAAGGAAACCCAGATGAAAGTTCCTTACAAGCCCGTAGACCTGCAAGGAGGTATTCCCCAAGATCTCTTTCATGGAGGAAACCCAAAAGATGAGACTTCACAGAGCCTGATTAGAGAGCGGCTTTGTAGGAAAACCTGCAAAGCAACATGTCTACCCAAAGATAAAAGCATATCCAAAATAAAATGGCTATGTAGGAAATAAAGAAAATAATCACACAAATCGTTAGCAAATTGGAAGGCTTCCAAAGGGTTCCCTCGGGAACCCAACATGAAAAGAGAAGGGGGTCCACTCAAGGGATGCCCTATTTGAAAGTACAAAAAGAGACATTTTTTCTCAAATAGATTCATCATCAAGGAATCCTTTTGAAAGATTTTCAATTCATCAAGGAATTCAAAAGGAAGAAAATGCTCCCTTGTGAGGGGAAGGTAAAGGTTTCTCTCACCTCAAAGGAAAGTTCTCAAGCTCTTTCTTTGTGAACCCATGATAAAGGAAACACATTTCATTAGGGGTCGTAGTTGTGAATGCAGTTTTGAAAAAGAAATGTTTGAGAGGATTTCCAAGAAAAGATAAATTGGTAGTGAATGCATTTTTTGAAAATCATAGCATCATAGAAATGGCGTTGTCACACATGAAAGGGACAACTCAAGCAAAGAACAGAAAAAGAGTGAAAAATAAATAAGCAGAAAAATAGAGCATAGGGGTGATCTGATATATATATATATAGTACATAAATGAACTATCATCAAACCCCTACTATATCAGACCATGTGAAGAATTCACGAGAAAACAAAGTAAAAATAAAAAATTAGGTCAACATAGAAGGGAAGCCTAAATGCCCCCAACACTTTGCATCATCCCTAATTTGCTGAAAATCAATCACAAATGTGGAAGAATGATGACACAAATGAAAGAAGGTTTACAACACAAAAATCACTCCTATATTCAAGCACTAACAAGGGTGACAAGGTTCATCTAGGAAAACATAGCACAAGTATGGGGGAACACATCACAACACACACTTCTAATCTAAAGATAAAGAAGAGGCCTCCCATTAACACTCATCCACCAAGAGGTCACTCACTTCCCATTCTAGATCATCATAAAGGGAAGGAGAACGAACCTACAGTGGTGGAATATTAAGGGGGGGGACCTTTCAACCCTCCTGTAACAAGGCATAAGGAAGAAGACCCCGCAAGGTCTCTTCCACTTGGCTCTTGTGGAGCTATGGTCAATAGTTTTGCGAAGATCGCTCGCAAGGCTGGAACTTCATCCAAAGAATTAAACATGCACTTCATTGGAGTTCCATGTCATACCTCAATGGATTGAGAGGTTTGTGCTTGAGATTCACTGTTAGGCTCACCAAGTGACTTGGCAGTAGTGAAAAACTCAAGGGAAGTCAGGGCTAGCTCTATCAGTAAGACGAAACAAGCCAATGCAGGGCCACCCTTCGAAGAGGGTGGGCTCCTCTTACACCCTCCATTACTGGAAGGTCCATCTCCATCTTCTAATTCATGAGGGCATGCAAACTCCCCACAAACGAGGTAAGAGGTGGAGAGGAAAAGGAGGAGGAGAAAGCCACAACAGAAACCACCAAAGTATTCAGCATATCCATGGGTTTTAGGAAAGGTGGGACATCTAGGAGGGACATCAACAAGGGAGTATTGACCGAAGGAGAAATGAACACCTACACCTTTTTAGGGTCATGCACACTCATAATAGGAGCCAAAAGCAATATGAAACTTGGTTGAATGAAAGCAAAGGGGAAGAGAGAGAAGGGCAGGGGTCCCTAAAGTAGGGGCAGTCATCTCTTCTTCCTTCCTTTGTGAAGCAGTCTGCTCAGCCACGAGAGCCTTTCATTATCACTTACATTCACGTGCAAGGAATTTTATGTGACTCTTCAAGCTAGAGACCATAGATTGTGAAGGAGAAAAATACTCATGCTCTACCATGAGAGTGTCCACCATAGTTGTTTCTAGTGAAGGGATAGGCTCCTAAATGGTAGGAGGAGAAGGTTAAGAAACTACGGGGGGAGTCAGCTCTAGTGCCTCGACAGTGGGACTCTTCCCATTTACTGCTTTTGGAGAAAGAGAAATGGGAGGCCACAGAGGCTAGGGCATAGAGGATTCCCCATAGGGACCCTTTCCCTTGCCATACAAGTAGTACCAAGGTCTAGGTGATTTAGTAGGGAGGTTTGATATCCTAATCTTAGGTTTACGCCAAGCAGGTATCATCAGACTCAGTGGGTAAAAGCCAAGCATATTCATCCAAAACTCTTCTCTAGAAAGAGGATTGAGGGAGCCATTCGAGGATGGGGGAGCTTATCCTTTCCCTTTCAAGAAGAGGAGGCAGCTTACTACTACACTACCAAAAGGGCCATTTTCAATTGTCCCTTGTCCCTGGTCTTATACTTCACATAGTTCTTGTAAAGTAGGTTCGTTCTTGGCACGAGTGGACCAATCGAGGTGAGCCAAAAATTATCCAATGAGTAACCCCCACAGGACACCAATGGCTAGTATCTAGTGTCATTTACTACATGCACAGCACCTTCGTGAGAGAATTTCAAACATTTATGAATGATAGAGGCAATTCCATTCATGGAAGCTAGCCAAGGTATTCCTAGCTTTAGCCTAAACAAATTTGACTCTGAAATGATATCGAAGATTGTGTCTATAGCCCTAGGTCTAACTAGGATAGATAGAGTTATCGAGCCATACGGCTTGAGAGAAATACCATCATGTGTACGAATCGTAGATTTTTTTCTTTGTACTCTTTTTAATGCAATGAATTAAGCCACATCTCTTCTGTAATGACATTCACTCGAATTGAAGGGTCAACTAAGACCCCTATCACAATCTTTCCATTGAGGTAAGTATGAATGTAGAGGGGAGACGACTTTTTGTTTAAGGGTAAATCCTACGAATTGAATGTCATGTATGGGGAACTGGTCGTAGGTTGTGTAGAAGGGGTAACTATAACCATGTTAACATATGCATCGGGATGAGCAGTAGAATTGAAGGGATTGATAATCATGTTGGCAGAATGTGACAAAAATGGGTATGTGTATATTTGCAACTCACTATTCACTTTCACCATTGATTTCTTTTCATTTTTTTATTCCCATCGAGACAAATAGTACCCTCCTCGATGCGATCTTGTATCTTGTGACACAAGAACAAACAACATTCAGTATCATGTTTGTTGACTCGATGGTACTGATAGAAGGAATTTTCATCATACCAAATGGGGTAAGGTTCCCTGAAGGTTTAGGGTTCTCCAAGGTTATGATCTTATCCTTTAGCAACTACTGTAGGATGGAAGAATAAGATTCTGCAAACTTTATGAACTTTCGGTTGCATCTAAGGCCATTATTATTTGTAGCAGCTACTACAATCACAACAACCTTACCTTTCCTAAAGATTGATACAATGGACATCCCCTTTGAATGGGAGCACAAGGATGATCCCCTGAAATAGACTACCTTCTATTGATATTCTTGTAACACTGAACACAGATGCACGAAAGAAGGGTACTTCATAAGGGAAACTTCTCCTGCCAAGGTCTTTGTAAGTTCCCTATGAATACCTTCTATACATTAGAATTGGACAACAGATATGAGATTTGTGAGAAGAGCACTTGATACCGCGCTATAAAATCAATAATATTTTCATTATCTCCTTGCTTGCATTGGATGAGATCTGAAAAGGTCATCTTCAGTATGATGTTGGCTTGGAACTATCAAAGAAACTGATTCACAAGTTGGTCAAATGAGAAAATGGAGTTATCTGGTAAGGAACAATACCACTCGAGTGTCGTATCCTTAAGAGATTGAGGGAATAATTTTTCCATCAATGCATCGTGATGGAAGAAACATTTACACAGGAAATTGAAGGCGGACACATGCATTTGTGGGTCACCTTTGCCACCATATTTCTCAAATTTAGGAATCTCCATTCCTTGTGGGAAGGGAGTACTTAAGATTGCTACTAAAAATGGACTATGTTAGAAGAAAGGCTAAAATATAGGTTGGCCAGAGGCATGGAGAGGCTTGCTAGTTGGCTTTGTATCTTTCTTGTATTCTGAAGAAGAGTATTTAGAATAGGGTCTTGGGATGACAAAGGCCCAGTGGAACCTCCTCCAACACCACTACAAGAGCCAATGGTGTGACCACCATTGGAATAACTACCAGAGCCACCATCACCAACACCTAGCCTCCACCAGATTCACCTCCACTTCTGAAACCACCACCATGTGGTCCACCTAAACCACCTCTGCTAGTGTCACTTATGTCACCAAAGCCACTACCACTACCAAAGCCTCTGCCACTCAACCCACCAAAACCTCCACTACTAGAAGTGGCAAGAGTGGTGGAACTAAAACCCAAGGATATTATGTTTTCTTTGATATTTTTGGACCTCTTGGAGGCAAAAGGGATGTTGATCGATAGGATTGCATCAGCCTTGTATGTAGACGTGGGAGGCATTGAAACTCGTAATTGTCTATCATGTTCTTCAAGAATGGCCCATTGTATGATGTTAGGGTTGTTTGGAGGGGGACATGCTTTAGTCAAACTAGAGAGATTATCTAGGATTTATCTACCTATTCGGTATTTTCCCACCATATACTTTATTTTGATGATAACCCAAGCAGCCCTAGCCATCTTCAAGTCCTTTTCCAGGTGATTTTCCAATTCATCTAGTCCTTTGCTAAGGGTAGAGATATTTTCTGAAGGAATGTGAACATCCTCATGTTCATCTATCAATGATGGCATAGGAGACGTAGGAGGAGTGGGGATGTGGTCAGTCTCAATGAAGAACCCTACCTCACTCCTCGACAACTACTCCTAGGCAGTGAGACCAAGGGCGGATCCAACAAAAAGGCCTGTAGAGAAACTAGAAGTGACCTTCATCCTCTCTATTGAAAGGTATCCTACACTTTTCCTAACAATGTACCTAGAAGTCATGGATTGGGTTGTGATTCTCATAAACCTTCACAACACTTAGGAGTACAACTATCACAAGGTTCTAGGGAAAAGATTCAACACCAACGAATTGGTAGATGTTGGTTCATATTGGGTTCACCAAAAATGTAAGAGAGAGGGACCAACCACATCAAGGCTCCAGGTCACCGAGAGTTGAGAGAAGAGGGATACCCTAGCTAACCTCACTCTAAAGGGATATTTTAGGATGAGGATCAAGACTGATGAGGACTACAATGTACTTATATTACTCTATAGATCTGAACTTAAGTTTAGGCTAGGCGAGCCAATTTTTGGAGTCGGTATTGTGCCTCAAAAAAATCTATGTCCAAGGATGACACCATAGTTATGGGATGTCAACGTGGCACACTAGTGTTAGTACAGTCAAAAAATAGTGAACACAATACAAACTACTCAAAAAAAACTTACATCCTAGCTAGCTAACCTTGATGGTAAAAAATGAACAAGTAGATACAAGAAATAGAAATTAAAGTGATTAAACAAGTAAATGAGAGCTAGGGTGACAAAGATGATCTCACAAGGATGCATGTTCTCCAGCTAGCTCAAAATTTACATCCATATACACACAAGAAAGAGGGAAAAAAATTGGGGCTATATACGGGTCTGTCTTAGTTAGACCCTTGTTTTGGTGTTTCCACCTCCATGGACAGGCAGATAGCAATGAGATAGAAGTATGTGATAAAGAAGTAAAGAAAGTAGATATACAATAAACACTACAAAATAGTAAAGTTCTACTCAACCAAATCACAAAGGAGAGGAGTGAAACGTTATCACCTCCACCCAAGAGCTCACTAGCCAATGGAGGAGAATAGGGACTTGGAAAGGGGAGTCTCATAAGACTCCAAGCCCATGTTGCTAATGGATTTCTTTACATTTGTTTTGTGGAGTTGATGGAGTGTTGTTGCTATTGTAATGGAGTGCTAAAGTGTTGCTTAAGAGTGAAGAATGCAAAGAGAATGAAGTTGAAGTGGTTGAGAATACAAAAAGAGATGGATTGAATGAATAATGGATGAATTTGAAGGAGAAGAGGGAAGATTCTGCCATATTTGGGGTCGGTTGGTCAAAGAGGGACGTTACAAATAAACCTTAATTGAAAGTGTAATGCCTCTACCAGCTTCAGAAATAGGAATCCATTAGGGATGTAAGCGTGTCATGTGGACATCTGCATGCTATGTGCACATCTCTGACAAATATTCTCTCATCGACACAAGAGACAGATGCCAAGTGGAAGGAAGGTAGTTGGGTGATCTAGAATTTCACCTTCGGATTTTATTTTATGATGAGGGCACAGCCCGAGACTTAGAAAATAACCCACAAACAAGAAAATAATTTTATTATTCAAAAAATGGAGCTTCTTACATGCAGAGGATCTCAAATCCCCAAGTTCTACAACACATGAAAATTACAGAAAGCTACAGAATCACCCCTTCACAATATGCAAGCTTGTCCCTAAAAAGTTACCCAAAAATTAGAAACCTGCCCATAAATAGAGCTCCTCTTTATTTTTGAGCCAAAACAACATTCAAATTTGAGTTTAGGTGGTTTGGCACTGAAAAATTACAACTTGAAGTTCAAGTTTCAAAAGAACATTTGCAATTGTATCTTCTAGAAAGTGCGCCAACTTTCCGGGGCCATAACTTTTGATTCGGGACTCCGATTCGCAAACCGTTTGAACTGTTGCAAAGGTCTCGAAGTCAATAATGTGCTCAAAATCCACTACGCCAATTTTGGAAAGTTTCAGGGCCATTCCGGGAACTCTAAGTGCCTCAAATATAACTTGAAATATTTTCAGGTGCAAATCTGGGAAACTAAAACTGCAATATATTTCAACCCAGGAATAGAAAATAAAAACCGTAAATTGGGAATTTCATTATGACGAAAAGGGTATCCAAAAATCTAAAAAATTAAAAACTGAGAAATTTGAAATTTAACTATTTTTGGGTGATGCAAGATTTCCCTTACACCACTGGATGCTCCTGCATCAGACACCCAGGGTAATTTGAGAAGTGACCCCGTCATGTCTCAGATGGTGGAGGAAAACCCAAATGATCGACCTCTACCTTAGGAAACCAGATGAATCTTCAACAGGCCTTCCTTTCCATTTCACCAATATTCTTCATACTACATGTTCCTGGTACTCCTTCCCACACGACTATCTAGGATTTCTTCAATCTCCTCCTTTTCTGAAGTAGGTGTTGGAATCCCACACTGTTCCATCATTGGTGCTTCCTCTGCACCACCTTCATGATACTCTGTCAAATCTAAAATGTTGAACACAAGGGAAATGTTGAATCCATCTGGAAACTCTACCTCATATGCATTCCTTGAATCATGCCTCTTCAAAATTTTATAAGGACCAAACTTCTTCATCTTCAATTTGTTATATGTTCCCTCTGGAAACCTTTCTTTCCTCAAGTGGACCATCACTTCATCACCAATTGAAACTCCTTATACCTCCTCTTCTGATCTGCCTTAGCCTTATACTGCATATTCATCTTGTTAATATGTTCTTTTACCTTCTCATGTATATCCTTGATGTGTTCTGCAAAATCTTCACGCACTTATTTTCTTCTCTTGGTCCATCTTCCTCAATTCTGGAGTTTTCCTGGGGCTACCTCCATACACAATCTGGAATGGTGATCTACCAGCTTCATGGGATGAATTGTTGTAAGAAAAATTTTCCTAGGGTAATATCAAGTCCCATCCCTTAGGTTTATCTCCTACCAAACATCTCAAGAGGGGTTACCTGCACTCTAACAACTTTGTCCCATCTATTTGTGGATGGTGTGCATAACTAAACTTCAACTCTGTCTTCAGCTTCTTCCACAAGGTCCTCCAAAAGTACCCCACAAATTTGGTGTCACGATCTGAAACAATACTCTTTGGTAGACCATGTAGCCTCACCACCTCTTTGAAGAACAAGTTAGTGATGTGGACTGCATCATGGGTCTTCTGACATGGAATGAAATGTGCCATCTTCGAAAACCTATCAACCACCACAAAGACTAAATCATTCCCTCGTTGTGTCCTTGGCAAACCAAGAACAAAGTTTGTACTTATATCCTCCCATGGCCTCTCTGGTACAGGTAAGGGCTGATATAAGCTTGTATTCTGACTCACTCCTTTAGCCATCTGACATACCATGCAGCTTTGTACAAACTTCACATCCTGTGACAACTGAGGCCAATAATAATGCTCACTGATAATGGCAATGGTCTTATCCCGACCAAAATGTCCTGCCATTCCTCCACTATGCTTCTCTTTTATCAGGTTCTCCCTCATGGAACTCCTCGGGATAAACAATTGACTTCCCTTAAATAACATAACATCTTGGATTATGAAATTCAGCCACGTTGTCCTGTCCACTATAACAGGTTCTTTGCAAGCTTTCCAAGCCTCTGCTAAATCAAGATCTTCTGCATACAGTGTCTTAAGTTCATTGAACCCAACCACTTTAATCTGCATCTTTGTCATCAATGTATGCCTCCTACTTAAGGCATCTGCTATTTGACTTCCCACTCCTATGTTTCAAAACAAAGGTATAACTTTGCAAAAACTCTACCCATTTCATATGCCTCTGATTTAATTTTCCCTGACTATTTAGGTACTGCAAGGCCTGATGATCAATATATAGAATAAATTCTTTCAGCAATAAATAATGTCTCCATTTCTTTAATGCTTGAACTATTGCATAAAATTCCTTATCATATACAGAATATTTTCTCTTGGCATCATTTAACTTTTCACTGAAATAGGCAATGGGCTTACCTTCTTGGCTCAACACTGCTCCAATGGCACAACCACTGGCATCACAATCCACCTGAAACACCTTGTTGAAATCTAGGAGGGCTGTGAACAAGTTGCTCATACTTCCTACTTCAAATACCAAAACTCTTGTCGGCCCAGCTGTTCCACTCCTGAATTCTTTTCTAACCCTCCATTGTTCTTAGGGGTCCAAAATACTACCGGGTTTCTAATGAACTTCTATAAAAACTAGCCAAACCATGGAAAGATCTCACCCATAGCAGCTCTTGGGTAGGCCATTCCGCACAGCCTTCACCTTCTCTCGGGGTCCATCTTGAGACCTTCTCACGAGACAACAAAACCCCAAGTACACTAACTCCTCTTCGTAAAAATCGCGACTTCTTAGATTAATCAATGCTTCTCTTTAACTTCAAAGGCTCTTCAATATGCATCGATGTCATCCAACGCCTTACTAAAAAATAAAATATCATCTAAATACACAATAACAAAACTTCCCAGAAATTCTTTTAGTACCTCATTCATGAGCCGCATGAATGTGCTTGGTGCATTGGTTAGCCCAAAATGCATGACTAACCACTCGTACAGGCCCTCTTTGGTCTTAAAGGCAGTCTTCCATTCATCTCCTCTCTCTAACTGATTTAGTGATATCCACTCTTTATCAATCTTTGTGAAGCATCAGCTCCACTCAAATAGTCCATCGGGATCATCCATCCTTGGCAGGGGAAATTTGTACTTGATTATTATCTTGTTTATGGCTTGGGAATCTGTACACATCCTCCACTCCCCATCCTTCTTTGGTGCTAGTACTGCAGGTACTGCACATGGACTCAAACTCTCCCGTATCAAACCCTTTCTCGACAAATCTTGAACTTTTCTGTTCAACTCCTCATTTTATGCTGGAATCATTCTATAAGCTGCCTTATTTGGCAAACTGGCTCTAGGAATCAAGTCAATCTGATGACTGATCTTCCTTATTGGTGGTAAACCCTCAGGTACATTATCAGAAACAATATCCTGAAACTCATCCAACAATCCTTAAACTTCTTCCGAACCTTTCTCACTATCCTCTCCTTACTCACTTCCTAGGAATCAATGCATACAATACTACTAACGCCATGCTTCATACCTTCTAAAGTTTCTTCCATCTACATAACAAATTCTAGCACTACTGCATACCTTTTCTTCGGTCTCCTTCAGGGGTTTCAACTTGTGACGAACCCCATCCTTTGTCAAGGAATAAGTGTTTGCATGGCCATCATGTATATCTCGCCTATCGAACTGCCACGGCCTCCCCAATAACATGTGACATGCATCCATGGGAATGATATCACAGAGTACCTCATCATGGTAGCTCCCGATCTTGAACTTTACTAGGCATTGCTCATTGACCAAATCTTTGTGGTCTTTCTGCAACCACGCAATCCAATACAGATGTGGGTACCTTTCCCTCTTCAAATTAACTTGTGGACTATCTCTTCCTCGGACACACCAGATTGTTGGTGCTTCTAACCGCCAATAATGATATCACAACATTTTCCTTCACACTTGCACCTTGTGCGAAACAGATTCTTCCTCTATTCTGGTTCCTTTTCCTCAGTCACCAGGGCTCTCCTAATCACTAGGGCTTCTCCCCTTTCAGCATCATCTGAATGTTCAGATTGGGCCTCCTCATTTGCATGCACAACCCTTCCATGACCTTCTGGCCTTTTGTCTGCCCTTCCTTGGTGTTGTAGACATTCATAGGCTCAATGCCCTCGCACTACACCGGAAACACATTCCTTGAAACCACTTTCCGTGATCCTTGGTTGTCCATATCTCCCTCATCCTCTACCTCTTTGATCACCACTGTTTTGATCACGAGGGCAGTCAAATTCGTCATTCCTTTGGCTTCGACTGGTACCCACATCTTCACTTTTCTTTTCATCATCATTTCGGCTTCCTAAAGGCCTTCCACTGCCCCTTCCACTTTGACCTCCTCATCCTTTTTGCTTGCCATCAAATCTTTTGTTCAGCTTCTCTTCCACCTTCAGAGCAAACTGATACACATACTCAATGGTGGTCATTCTGACTAGGCTTAACTCCTCCTGAATGCTCAGTCATAACCCATTAAGATATCGGGCTACCTTCTCCTTATTTGCCTCTGTTTGACCCATTCTGATGATTATCTTGTGAAAATATTCAGTATATTCTTTCACAGATCTGCTTCCTTGCTTCAACCCTTGCAATTTCTTCAACAGATCTAACTCGTAGTCCACTGGTATGAACTGTTTCTTTAGTTTCTCTACCATGTGATCCCATCTGGTGATCTTTCCTTTTCCTCTTTGATTTCTTTCCAACTGGACCTCTTTCCACCAAATATTGGCATGGCCCTTCAGCTTCATTTTTGCAAACTTAACCCTATTTGGGTCCTCTATTTCCTCATACTCAAAATATTTTTCTAGCTTGTTGATCCAATCGATCAACTCTTCCAAGTTTAGACTTCCAGAATAACTGGTGACTTCTGCTCTGGGTCTTTTCCCGATCTTCGAAATGGCCCTTATTAGCCGCATTTGGTCTTGATCAATTGCTTCTTCTTCCTCTTCTACATTTGAACCTTCTTCCTCTCCTTTATCCTCACTTTCCTCCCTCAGGTTTAACCCTCTTCTCAACTGCTCTTGTAATGCGTCAATCTATCTCTGGAGGGCTACCAGTGCATCTCTTCCACCAGCATTTATGCTGCCTCGACCACCTATGGCACCACCCTGCCTACTAGGCATCACTCTTGGAGGCATCTTTCTTGACCTTGACCCACAACCACGGTCCTGGTGCGAACTGCCTCACGATCGACGATCTGTCCACACGCTCAAGAAAACCTGCTCTGATACCACTTGATGAGGGTGTAGCCCGAGAATTAGAAAATAACCCACAAATAAGAGAATAATTTTATTATTCAGAAAATGGAGCTTCTTACATGCAGAGGATCTCAAATCCTCAAGTTCTACAACACATGCAACTTACAGAAAGCTACAGAATCACCCCTTCGCAATATGCAAGTTTGTCCCCAAAAAGTTACCCAAAACTTAGAAACCCGCCCATAAATAGAGCTCCTCTTTAGTTTGGAGCCAAAACAACATTCAAATTTGAGTTTAGGCAATTTGGCGCCGAAAAATTATAACTTGAAGTTCAAATTTCAAAAGAACATTTGTAATTATATCTTTTAGAAAGTGAGCCAACTTCCCAGGGCCATAACTTTTGATCCGAGACTCCGATTCGCGAACCATTTGAACCGTTGGAAAGGTCTTGAAGTCAATAACATGCTCAAAATTTGCTACACTGATTTCAACAAGTTTCAAGGTCGTTCCGGGAACTCTAAGTGCCTCAAATCTAACTCAGAAGATTTTCAGGTGCAAATCTGGGAAACTAAAATTGCAATATCTCTCAACCCAGGAATAGAAAATAAAAACCGTAAATTGGGAATTTCATTATGACGAAAAGGGTATCCAAAAATGTAAAAATATCTAAAAACTGAGAAACTTGAAATTTAACTATTTTTAGGTGATGCAAGGTTGCCCTTACACCACTCGATGCTCTTGCATCATTTTCTAAGGTGAAGGTATATGAAAGGGGAACTTTCATAAGGGATACAAATTCACTCCTATACAACTTTGTAGACTGAGAATGCAAGGAACATTCTTATTGCTTCTAACCTTGCAACGGGGGAAAATGTTTCTTCAAAATCAATTCCTTCTACTTGTGCATATCATTTTCACACTAACCTTCCTTTGTTTCTAACCATAGCTCCATCTTCATTTAAATTATTAATGAATACCCATTTGGTGCCAATTACATTCTTTCTTTATGGTCTAGGAACTAGTTCCCATGTTTTATTCTTTTCAATTTGATTGAATTCCTCTTCCATTACTTGTATCCAACTTGTTTAAAGGCACAAGACAACTGGGAGAGGGGGTGAATCAGTTGTCACCAAACTCAATCTCAAATATCAAACAATTATCAATTTTAAATCCACTCTATTCTATTATTAAGTGTGAACATGACATGCAAATCACAGAAAGCAATATCAACACAAAAAATACTAGATTTATGTGGAAAACCCAATAAGGGAAAAACCATGAGGATTAGCTCACAATATAAAGTAATAGCAAAATCAATTACAAAGAGGCTCATTTCCAAAGGTCTCACTACCTACAAATAGGACTCACTGTACAGAAGGAGGCTCACTTCCTACAGATAGAAAAGATAATAGAAAGATCCACCACTGCAAGTTACACGCATTCGCAGCCTGATCAGAAGGATTGTAGACACCCTCAACTCACTAGTTTCAGGAATCTAATGCACTAAAGTACTACTGCCTCAATTTACTTTCACACAACTCTGCTTCACAAAATTGTGGCTTGATTGATGCAATTCATAACATATCGACTTGTATTTATATCATCTTCAACCTTAGAAACTTTCTCCAAGGTTGGTTACACGCTTTATTTCATAAAATCAAATTAGTTCCGGAAACTCAGCATTCCCGCAGTGGAAAGGAATGAGAGCGGACCAAACCAACACTTAACCAAGACCCAAAATGATGTCTTAGATCAATCACACACTTCCTTAATTGATACTTAATCCTCTGCATGAAGTGTAAACACTAGATCAACCAAACCTAATGAAAACACAAATGAACTTTGAAGTGCATGCTTCTACAATGAGAAAATAACATGTGAACTACTCAATACACTTCACCATACACTGGAACACATCTTAGATACCTCCAGATACATCCACAGCAAATGCAACAACCTTCAAACTTAGACCACTACTCACCAGTCCATCTAAATCATACAGATACATACAACAACTCTAAAACTCAACTTTTGAAGCACCAAACTACAAACACCTTTTTCAGAACATAGAAAACACCATTACAAGACATATTCTAGATCCACGAGACCTGAAACAAATGAACGGAGGACTATGGAGTAGATACATTTCTCCTAGTCCACAAACAAACAAATCTACCAAACCAGTTCACACCTCGACGAACACAACTTTCAGTCTCCATCAAACCAGAAGTTACAAACTAGGAGATATCA
>VDFB02378103.1:0-32042 GCA_007258455.2 Sequoia sempervirens
TTTGTACCTATTTGATCTGCAGTAGTTGTTGATGACATGACAATATGGAAGAAGTGTATGAAAGTGTTTTTGGATGTTCAAGGAACATCCCCATGTGATCTGCACATTGCTAATTGGCCACTTTGGTGCTGCATTGTGTCTTGAGTTGGCTTTATGGGATATTTGTGGATATCTAGCTAACAGGGCTTGTTCATTTTCTTACACCATATGCTTGTGGGTTTGCACTAGCAATGTAATATGTGCTATGATAGATTTGGGTCCTGAACTATCCTACTTGGGACCACATCAAGTTTATTCAATAAGCAGTATGTTTATGGGCCAACTAGTTGTGTGCTTCAACATTTCATCCACACATTTCCTTGATGTTGACTTAGGTTGATGTGCACCTACATGTAAATTATTTTGGATCACATTGGAAGAAGTGCTAAGAGTTTTTTTGGTCCTCTCTATCTTTTGGATAGGACTACATTATGTTTTGGTGGCCAACCAGTTGATTTCACTATTTATCCTTTTCCTAACTGACCTAATTAAAGTTTTGAAGTGTTGCAGTCGATATAAATGCAAGATCATTTTGAATGCAACAAGGTAGAGAAGTGTACAAGCACAGAGAAGTGTGTGCGAATTGTATTTAATATCTAATAGTGATAGTGCTAAATTGTGTGAAAAGAAAGATCAATTGTGTTATAATGCATTAGTCAACATAGTGTTATGTTGATAAGCATTGTAATGTTTATCTAAATATTTGCATCTTGCTCTAAGATAGTGAATCTCATCAGGTCCTCTGTATCTTTCTCCTAAATTTGTATTGGCTTCAGTCCTACAAGTCATTTTATATTTTTCTCTAAGGCAATGAGCCTTCTTGCAAGTCTTTTTGGCAGTGAGCCTTTATATTGTGAATTAACTCTCACCATGGTTTTTCCCTCATTGGTTTTTCCACATAAATCTGGTGTTCTCCTTGTGCATGTGTGTGTCCTATATTTCTTTCTCCCTATTGTTGATCTAGTTAGATGTAGAATTGCTATATCTTGCATTGCTTAAAGGTTGCTAAAGTTGCCAAGGATTCAAGCTACTATATCATTCTTTGTTACTGTTATGTTTAAAGGTTTTGATCTGATAAAGAAGGTTGGATTGTGCTAAAAAATTCAAGGTTCGAAATGGCTTAAGTTTTTGTGTAGTCTGATTAATCCCCCCCTCTCAGTCTTCAGGTGTGTTCAACACTTTCACTCTCATGAACTATGTGAAAAATAAAAGTTTGTTGCATTTTTACATAGTTCACAAACTTGTGAACTTTGTGAAAAACATAACTTGCCAACCTAAGATTCTTTCTTTTTATTAGCTCCAAGACTTAGAGATTTTTGAAGATTTGGTCAACTTCACAAATAAACATCAAAATAACTATTTCCTATTTTTTCATATATTAACCCACCAAAAATAGAGAATGGGCATATATCACCTTTAATTTGGAATGGTGAAAAAGGGGACATTAAAGTTAGTCCTTAAATACATCTACAAAGGTGGCAAATCAAGTATTTTATTGTTTGAGTTGACCCAAAATTACTAGCGAGGACACAATAACATAGAAAAATTTAAATTTTAAAAAATTTAAATTCATTTTTTAAAATTATATAACCATCATATTCTAATCTCATGATTTATAAATCTAAACTCAAATGAAAAATAAATAAACTAAAGATCAAAATATTTCCATGAAGGGAAACCAAGTAGAAGTCAGCTCAAAATGAAGGGAAAAGGGTACGATGTACAATTTTCACCATAATTTACTAAAGATATACAATAGCCTTGAAAGTGTTTTGATCCAAAAAAGAAGGGAAAAAGACATAGTGTACAATTTTCAACATAATTTACTAATATAAATAATTTAATGCTTTCATTATGCTCTTGCGAGAGTTTGGGTTCCAAAAAGAAGGGAACAGGATATGATGTGTAATTTTCACCATAATTTATAAATATAAATCATTTAATACTTCTATAAGTGAGAGAGTTTGAATCCCAAAAAGAAGGAAAAACAATACAATATCATTTTTTCAACATAATTTAATAAAATATAAATAATATAGTGCTTCTATAAGACTCTTGAGAGAATTTCACATAAAAAGAAGAGAAAAAGACACAAAAAGAAAGAAGGCAAATGTGCAATTTTAATCTAAAAAGGAAAAGAAGGCAAATGTGCAATTTTCACCATAATTTAGAAATATAAATGATTCCATAGGACTCTTGGGAGAGTTTTGGTAAACCTAGAATTCCCAGGGCGGCTGTCGGTGTTCTCATAGAGGTGGAAAGAAAGGCGTGAATTTACGACCGATTCCATTAATGCAATCACGAGTATTCGCATATTGATTTAAGTAGTCAACTGCATGAGCCACTTATTTGGAAAACACTTATTTGGTTTCAATCCAAACTCTCAACCCTGTAACGAGGAGGGCATGAATCCAAAATGGTCGCACTTATGGCAGACCCTCAAACTCTCAAAAGTAATTGGATTCATTACTATTCACATGACTGCCATATCTGCACGGAAGAGTACTTGCACAGGCTTCCTGAGTGACTTTAGTTGCACATTCAGACCCTCCTTCAATTTCTTGAGACAGTACGCGTGACAAATACAATCAATTTTCTGTCTCATTTCGCGATCCATCGTTTTACAGACCCAAAGTTTTCGCTAATCCATCGTTTTACATTGCCATCTTGCTTTATCTAGATTAATAACAGTACCCACAGAAAAATATAAGAGCTACGTGTGTCAAATGTGGAGGGAAACTGAAAGCTGTGAGCTGGGCAGCACAGTCTAACTGCAGGGCGAAAATATGGGCTTTTCTGGATTGTCTTTTTCTTTTTCCTTTTCACTTTGAGCTCCGTTACAAAACAGAGATTCGACTGAAAACACTGGATGACCAAGTGGGCACGGCACTGAGAGTATCTGCAGGTAAAACTTCTTTCTACAAATTTCTATCTATGCCGTTTGATATCTCAAAAAAATTAACTGACAATATGAAATTTCTGCAGTCTATCATATCAATGTAATGAGATTTCTGAATATTGATTGTGATAATTTTTACATCAATATTTCGGATCATTCTAGAATCTGAATATTGATTGTGATCATTTTTACATAATATTTTGGATCATTCTAGAATATGATCTATTGTAGGATAAGTTAGAGCCAGAAACAAGGATGATTTGAAATGTTGATTGTGATCATCTATACATCAACATTTTGAACGATTATTCAGATTTTGACTGTGATAAGTTAGAGTCAGAAACAAGGATGATTTGAAATGTTGATTGTGATCATCTATACATCAACATTTTGAACGATGATTCAGATTTTGACTGTGATAATTTTTACAATATTTTGGATCATACTCTATGAATCATCATCACTGTGATTCATTGTCTTCTGTGGTTCTAACTTATTCTATGATGGATCATGGAGTATGATCTGAAATGTTGACTGTATGATCATTTTTGCATCAATATTTTGAATGATGATTCATCGATTTTGATTCTGATAATTTTTACAACATTTCGGATCATATTCTATGAATCATCATCACAATGATTCATTCTCTTTTCTGGTTCTAACTTATTCCATGATGGATCATGGAGTATGATTCGTTGATGTAAAAAATATCAAAATCAAAATCCAGAAATTGTACTGATATCAATATTTTTTGTGTCGTAGAGATCAGTAGACCTAAATTTTGGGTTTCAGGGAGAATTTTTTTTGAGGCCAAGTTTTATTAATTGATTATAGATCTGTAAATGGAGTCTCTGGTTCTGATTTTTTTTGTTTTATGTTTTGCAGATGTAGAGAGATGGGGGCAGATAGAAGACAAGGTAAGGGTGTGCCTGGCTCCCTGTATGCCACGTGGGATTCTGATCACCATTTGATTTGAATCATACGTGGCTTACCGGGAGCTACGCATGCTTTGTTAACGTTTTTCTTTCTGTGTATTCTTGTGTTGCAGGTGGGTGAAGAATGAATGCAACGTGAAGTTTCTTCTCAGCAGATTGGGAAAGCATATTTCAATATAACAAATTCAGTAAAACAGTTTTCCTCTCCTTATCCAAATAAGGAAAGAGGGATCTTTATTTGTTATTTCAGCTTTACCATGATTCCTTGTATGTTCTCAGCATATCCTTCCTTGATTGTATTTTGGTTGTCTCATCAATAATAATATTGCATTTACTTGCCTTGACTCCCTCTGAACATTGGTTTTGTTATGAAATTAAGAAACAGTGATTTCCGGTTTCAATTTAGTTATTTGTTTCTGTTTTAAATATCTTTAAATATGCATTGAAAGTATTTCATTTCTTTTAAGCTGTAGCAAATCTTTGTACCTTTTTAAAGAGATGGTTTGCGAGGTGTTATTAATTTCAAACTTGGAAAAACTATCAACGGTTATAAAAATGGTTGGAGTTCATTGTAAAACATTTCAATCAATCTGTTCTAAAAAGTTAAGAGAATGAATTTATAGGAAGCACTTAAAAGAATTGGTATCAATATATAAGTTATTTAAATGGGACATGGGTTTTTTATATAAATTTGGTGAATCAATTATGAAAGGATCTAAACTCTTTTACATAAGAGTAGAGTAGAGTAAATTAGGAGCCCCACTATCAAGAGATTTATGTAAAAATTACATCAAATCATGAAAAAATAAAGTTGAGACAAAGTTGAAAGTAAATTATATAGAGCCAACCAACAACAACATGACCTAAGCACAAATAGAGACACATCACTTGGAGAAAAGAAGGATGTGGAGAGTTTTAGTTGCTTCCCATTCTTCCTCCAATAATTAGAAATGATCCTTTAGAAAATCATCCTCTAATTCCCAATCTCAATAACCTTCTTCTTAGTTTGAGTTTTGGTGCACTTGCTTGGACCTAAGATTGACCATTCCCTTTCTTAAAGTATGTGAATCCTTTCAATGCATTTTTTTACTATCATGATTATACTTAGATACAAAAATTTCTTCAAATCCCCCTTTATATTGCCCAACCTATTTTAAACTCTGATAATATTCTCATTTTTTTTTTTTCTCATATTTAATTGTGCAAGCCTCACTAACCAAGTCCCACTACTCCAACTCAACATTTCATGTAGGGGGGAGTCCATGGTCACATTAGAGGTTGGAGATAATCTAGCCTAACCTTGAGCTTGCAATTATCCATAAAGAGACATTTCAATATACTATGTTGCAAGGCTAAGTTAGTCTCCACTATGCTTACTATATCTCACTCAACCCCTAGCAAAGATTCAAGTACTAAAAACCTATCAAACAAAGGAGAGTTCAACCCAAGAATAGGGGCACTCATAAAGTGCCAACTTCCTTACCAATATCTATGGACTCACCACATACCATTCTTTCTTTCTCCTTATCTAGTTCCTATCACCCTACATAACTCCATGAGCCCCCTTATCAAATTTCAAAATTTTCCTATAGCCCACAATCAAATCCAAAGGCCCTTGAACTCATTATTCCCACTAATTATTTCCTTAAATAAATCAATCTCTAACTAGGTCTCAATAGACAGAGATTGGGTAGGCTTGGGAACTTTGATCATGATAGATCTAGGGCCACCCATAAAAATAACCCTTAACAACATATTAGATCTATTGGAATCATTAGAGAGGGTGTTCTTAATATTATTAGCCTCTAATCACTTTGTTGAAGCTATAATGGCCTATAATGGTCTCAAGTTAACATATGTCAAGGGTTATTAGAAATTTTGGTTGGAGGGGGGCTCTCTAAACATAATCAAGTGTCTTAAATGTGAACATACTCCTAGTTGGTTGATTGAGACCATCACAAACTCCCTAAATATGATTAAATCTTTTGATGAGATTATGATTTTACATATTTATTGTGAGGGGAATAATCTCGAAAACATGTTTGCTAATGAAGGTGTCAAATTAGAATCATTAAAACAATGGGAGAGGTACACCTCTATACCTATTGAAGCTCATGCCATTATCAACTATAAGTGCCAATAGGGATTCTGAGGAGTAATGGGACATGGGAGTAATGAGTTTCAAACACCTCACACACTTTTTGGGTGCTAATGGTGTTTCCTTCTCTATCATTTCGCGAGGCTTGAGGAATAATATTTGTGGTTTGTTTGTTGGGGAACTTAAGAATTTCAAAACTATAACTATGGGAGGTGAGAGGAGCAAAGTGAAGCCCTTTTCTTGTGATGGGGTTTGTTAGAACCACAGGGTGTGGAGGATGGTGGAGGAGGGAGGCCTTGCTCCTTACTTGGAGAAGATTCATGAACATGACCCAGAGGCTACTAAGCTCTTTATTAAAGGGTGGAAAAATATTGTTAAGTGTGTATAGAAAGGAAATAGCTATCAATGAGGAGGTGATTGCCAGAATTATAGGGCTCTTGATGCATGGAAGGAAGTTTTTTCGAGATAAAAAGGTGAATGATGAAGGAATGAATTGATTCCTTAAGGGAAATGAGTGCAGTAAGCTAGCGAAGCTTTCCTCTTGGGGATACGACCTCTTGTTCATCAAACCCATTTGGGCAGAGGTGGTTGAGGTCATAATGTGGCACGTCATGTTATATGGAAGGTTCACAATGATATGTCACGGTGTACATTTCATTTTCCTCAACCACTTTTGTCATAAAATGTTGGTCTCATTTCCTTATTTTCTTTTAGCTTCTCTAGATCATGTTAATAAGGAACACTTGAAAAACCCTAAATTTCTTAAGATGCATGAGGGATTAATCCTCTCATTATATAGAATTTGTAAAAGATCAAACCCCAAAACTAGATCCTAAGGGGAAGTTCAATGCTAAAAGAAAATATAAACCTATGATGGTGCACTACTCGGATATGAGTTTTGGCACTAGTGATGATGAGGAAGATGAGGAATGGAAAGAGGATGGTGAGGGTGAATATTTTTGGAATTGTTCTCTATGCAACATTTAGAGGACAAGGAACCCAAGAAAAGGAAGATATTTGGTAAAAACAATTCCCCTAAAAAGAAAGTGAAGAGACCAATTTCCTAGTCTGAAGGCTCAAAGATAGGGTAGGAGAATGATGGGGAAAATACTCACCTGAAGGGGAAGAAAATATTAAAAAATTAAGGGGATTTTTCTTATAAAGGTAAGGAGAAATTTGATGATAAAATGATTGTAGTGAACCTATCATTGAAGAAAGGCAGTGAGAAGGATAACCAGGGTGTTACTAATTTCCCTTATTTGTTAGAGGAATTTACATATCTCCATGCAAATAGAGAGGATATTTATGATCTTTTCGGGTTGGCCAAGGAAAGGGTTATAGACCATTTCAATCTCTCAAAATGGTTCTTCCTCGAAATTAACAAAATCAATATCAAAATTTAAGCCCTCTAGGGGAAAATACCAACGAGTATAAGGATCAACTAGGGTTTGGGAATAGGGATGTGAATAATAGGATTGAAGGTTTGGAAAACTCTATAAATGTTTTTAAAATGGAGTTTGAGAAACATATGAAAAACTTGGAAGATAAGGTTTAGGAAACAAATAAAAATCTAGAAAAATGTTGAAGATTAGTCATTGTTTTATAAAAAACAGTGCTAAGAGGATCAAAATTCTTATAGAAAAGCTCAAAGAATTGAGAGAAGGGAAAATAATTGAAGTGATCCTTAAGGAGACTGGAAAGGAATAATAGACCAACAAGGATAAAGGAAAGAAACAGGTGCAAACCAAGACTAAGAGACCTAGCTCGAGGACTCGAGGGAGCAAGAAGAAATACTTTGAGGAGGAAAAGAGAGTTGTTGAACTTGGCTAATTTTCGTTAGAACTTTTATATTTAGGAGCTAGAAGTGGAAAACACTCTTAATAATATAAAATAGTTGTTTCCTTTGGCTATTTTTTGCTTTTAGTATGTTGTTGGTTGGTTGCTATATGGCTATATTTTAATCTTGTAGTATCTTTTTTATTTTTAAGGGTTTAAGGTCCCTCCAAAGCCTATTTTTCCTATTAATCAAAAACATTATTATCCTCCTTAGCATAGATTTTAGGGGATGCCCTCATATTTATTGCATGTTTAAATAGAAGATAAATGAGATCATGATGTATCTAGGAACCTCCATTCTACCTAGTTTGAAATTAATAAACAAATACTCAAGAGATAATAGAAGGAAAATAAAAAAGCTAACCAATATTTTATGAATAAAATGTTTCAAAAGTGTGAAATAATAAGAATAAAAAGAATAAATCTTCCTTCAAGGGTAGCATATTTTATTATTTTGCAAGTTTATGTGGAGTTTTGGGTTACTTCTTCAGGGGCAGTTTTTATTTTGACTTTCACCGAGTCTGTGGAATGTTTATTGGAAAGGGTGAGAGTGAACCTCTTTTCATCTCATTTTGAGAAACTTGACAACTTCATTTTGTTGAAGCTCTATTTTAAGGAGGGGAGATGGTTTTTTGCTAGAGGTTTGGGACTGGTAAGGCATTGGTCTACTGATGTCTTATTCTAGAAAGGTTGGTTGGGGGTTGTCTTGAGATCCATATTGAAAATCCTATTTATGTTGACAACCCAAGTGGTTTTAAGGCCAAAGGTACTATTGCTACCCTTTTTGTTGTCATTGCTTCTATGGATGTGGAAGGGAGCCTCTCTTTTTTGGCTTCGTCCCCCTGGTTTGTGAAGTTTACTTTGTTGAAGGGATTTTTTTATGCTTCATGGGTTCCTGGTTCTTTACAAATCATGTTTAAGGGTGATTTTGTTGTTGCAATATTAGCTATGGAGTTGTTGCTATGTGACCCTTGGGTCATGACCCTCCCTAAGATGGTGAAGTTTATTCTTATGAAGGATGACTTATTGTATTGGTTGAAGGCTCCTACATTTATGGACTCTGTTTAGATTGGTTTTGGCCTTGGATTCGGCTCTATGGTGTTTTTTGTTACATGATTGAAGGATCTTGTTATTTTGTGTTGGTGATCAAGGGTCTCTCATGGGCTGAGCTATTACAAATTCTTTTCTTGAAGGTTTAGAAGCTTTGATTTTTTATTCTGGTGGTTGAAGTGCTTTCTACTTCTTTCATGATCTAGTATCTTGCTTTGCCAAAGGTGGTTGTGACTTCCCTTCCTTCTGAAGTTTTCTCTCTAGGTCCATAGTTGGGGTCTTCTATGGAGGTGGAGACTGCTCCCATTGAGGCAGAGCCCTCTTCTATTGAGGTGGAGGTGGTTGTTGTAGATTTGGTGGGGATTTATTTTCTCTTCTGCTTGTTCCTATCGAGGTGGAGCTTGTGGGGGCAGAAGAGTGAAGGATTTGGAGGTTTGGGCTCTCATATCTTCCTCTCCTATAGAGGAGTGATCCCTCCTATTAAGGTGGAGTTGGGGTTGGAAATTCAAGTGGGTTGCTTCTGCAAGAAGGTTGATGTGCTTTAGTGTTTCGTTGTGCTCTCTAACTCCCATATTGATTTGGGGTTGTTGGATTTCTTGGTGTTGTTGTTTAGGGGTTTGATGATGTTCTACACCATTAAGATGATTGTCTCTCTTGGCTCTTCCTTGAGCGGCTTTGTTGATGCCTAGTTGATGTAGGTAGCGTCTTTGTTTACCTAAGGGTTCCAAGTCTCGGTAAAATCCTAGTTGTAAAGGTATCTTGGTCCCTTGTTTTCTTATATGATGCAACTTGTGTAGTCATGTTTTTTTAGTTGTTGTTGTTAGACTACTATTGGTATGTGTATTATCTTGTATGCATCATTCTTTGCTTTGGCAGGGTTACAGGTCCCTTCAAAATCAGTCTATAATGGGTTTTGGGTCCCATCAAAACTTGCTTTACCCCTAGTCAAAAACATATTTGATTATTTATTAACTCACCTCAATGCAAGTTTTGGGAAGTTACTCTATGAGCCAACCTAAAAAAAATCCAAGATTCTCCTTACCTATAAAAGAAAGCTTCATAGTAGCCCCCTTACTTTTCTCATCTTTAACAACTTTTAAGCCATATAGAAATAATTATTACTTGTACAATAGCTTCTTTAGAAACCTAAATTTTAACACTTTTAGGAGCAACCTTTATAACCTTCCACTTCTTGTTGAACTCCATAATAAGGATAGGGTCATGCTTTATGATCACATACATTTATTTGACAATCATATCTTTTCATAAGATATGCCACATACTACTATTTAATTTGATTTCACCATTCAATAGGGGCTTATCCCTAGCTCCATATTCACCCATCAAGATAAAAAAATACATTTACCTTCCAAGAAGCCTCATAATTCTATTTATATTGATCCTATAACTAATGAAGGTTATGTGTTTCTTCCCAATACTTCTACATCTATCAATATGAGTGTCTATGTTGAGGGATGAAGAACAACCATATCTAGTTTGGTCATGATTTGTGTGTCTCTTCACATCAAGTACCATCAAGCTAATATATTTTTAAGTGAATCCTTAGGATTTTCCCCATACTCCCAACTCTAGTCAAATCTCCCTTCACTAGCCTAATACCAAAAGTGTCATAATGAATAGTCATCTTGAATATGTGATAACTAGTAACAAAGTGATTACTCATCACATTTCAAGAGGTCTCCTTAAAATCCCATAGCTTCTACCTAAGATTTAAAAACTTTCAACAATCATTGTATCAAAATGGTTTAAAGGGAGAAAAGCGAGAGGATTGGAAGAAGCTTCAACAAAAAGTATTTCCATAATTTGGTATAAATGTTTATTTATATAATAAATGATTTATAAGACAACCACTACTTTTAATGGTAAAAATAACAAACTTTTATATTTTTCCTTTAATTGTTTTATACTTTGATTTAATTATTTCTTATGCAATGAAAATGGTATAAGTGGCATATTTTTTTCTAAGAGAAGGTACATAGTTTGAAAATTTCTTAATTCCATCTGCACTACTCTTAATAATTGGTTAAGATCTTTAATTTCCATTTTCCTTCCCAAGATAAAATTCATGATTATGGGATTGACCTAGACCATTTTGGTGATTTACAAAAATAATCATTAAACTTCTAGTTTCTAAATTTAAATTTAGGGGTGACCTATCCCTTAAAACTAGCCATTGTGTAAAATATTAACCATGTTGTGACCCTAGAACAAAATCCTCTCTTGTTGATTATATTTCTATTCATACTCTAGATCTAGCTTCTCCCAAAACACTTAAGGTAATTGGCTACATCAAAAGATAAAATATAGTTTTTTTGATAAATGGTGGTAGCTCTCATAACTTTATCAACATAAATCTTGATGATCAACTACACTATTATGCCCATACTTATAATAATTTTTAAATTATGTTGGCCAATGTTAATATTATGTCTTAGTCTAGGGGATTACCAATTGACCATATTTGTGTTTGATTATTTTTGTAGGTGGTTTAGATGTGGGGTTTGATGTCTAATGGTTGAGTACCTTAGGCCTAAGGTTATCCCACAATATTGTGTCCCACTTTTTGGCCTAACTAAGATAGTCAAAATTAATATTTTTTTTTGTTGATTGAAGGGAAAAAACCATCAAGAATATTAGGAAATTAAAAAATAGTGAGTTATAAAGTTTTATATGGAGATTCAAGCCATATCTGAAAATATTAGAGAATTATTTATGTTGAGGCCCAAAAATACTACTCAATAGTCTTATAACTCATCTTAATTTTAGGTCTATGGATTTTTTATGAAGAAGGTAAAACAAGGGTTCATCAATAGAATAATGAGGGTTAAAATCCAATTGATGAGAGTGGCCTGAAATCTCTTCTACACTTTGGACTTAGCTAGGCCAAAAAGTGTATTCCTAGAGGTGTCCTTAAAAAGGTTCTACACCAATTAAAAATGTGACATGATCACATCAATCAATTTAACTATATTCAATGTACACTTGACCACTATATTTATCCCTAGGTCAAGATCAATAGTTGCATAAAACCTATTAAAAAGCTAGAAAAATACCTTGTACATGCACCTATAGATAACAATAGTATTTTAATCTATTTAGATATTTTCATTTGACATTATATATATAGAGGTAAGGGTACAATCATGCATGACACGATTCTCTAGATATTTGATAGTTTTTGGTTTGCTTAATATTATTCCCTAGTAAATGTGGCAAGAAGAAATACATAACTATAATTAAAATATTTCCATGGATCATTTCACACTACCATGGAGACATACCATTGCATTCAAATGTGGTTTACAAAACCTTCCTATGATTTACAATATGTATTCTAACATTTACATCTCAAACTAACAATGTTTGAGGCCCTTAAACTAGCTTGAGGCATTTATAAACCAAAAAATTAGCTCGATGACCAACCCTTATGATGTAGAATAAACCTATATTTCTAGCAATTCTTTTGGTTACCTAATTCCATGCAAGAAATAAATTTAGTTATATATATATATATATATATATATCATTAATGCTACATGTAGATAAAATTGATATCTAGTAAAATATGTCAAAATAGTAACCTTGATCTTGCATGAAAATTATTCACATCATAACACAACCATTTTGTTAAAAGTGCCATGATGTTCTTCATCCTCTATTGTTGAAAGTGTATACAACAAAAAATGACTAATACATTTTTATCTTCCCATCTTATCATTATCCTCATCAATTCTTCTATCTATATCAATTATATATTTTTTAATTATTTAATTATCTTTTTTTTTACTAAAAGAGGGGTAAAAAATTATTCAAACCAAAAAAGAGCAATACAAAGCAAGAGCATTACATAGCTGTATCAATCTCCACTAATTGGTCCAACTTTTAAGACAAATCCGGGGGTAATTGACCCCTATCCACAATATTCCAATCTTGCAAATGATCAGAAGCCCATTTACCCAAACAATATGCAATGGGTTCCATTCACACAGAATATGACAGAAAGAAACATAATCATTTATCATTTATCATTTTCCCTCCAATATTAATTAAAATAAAAATTAAAGTATCGTTGGTCCTCTACAATTAAATAATTTATTAGTTAAAAATTATTTAATTAGCTAACACTCCTTCCATAAATTAAATAAATTGAAATAATTTATTTAAATTTAAATTATATTTCTCTTTAAAATAAATAAATAAAATTAATATTTTATTTATTTCTCCAACTATCTTTAAATGAATTAAATAAATAAATTCATTTAATTCAAATTTTAGCTCTTACCCTATCTCATTTTTCTTATTTATTGATCTTTCTAATTAATCTTTGTCATTGTAGACACATAAAATTGACTTAACACCTATCACAACCCAAAATGTCTCAGAACATCTTAGAATCAACTCAGAATGTCTTGAAACAACTTGAAATCAACCTGAAACGTCTCAAAACATCTTATAATCTACTTAGAATGTCTCGAAACAAATTGGAATCAACCCGAAACATCTTAGAACATCTCATAATCAACTCAAAATGTCTCGAAACAACTCAAAATCAACCCGAAACATCTCAGAACATCTCAAAATTAAATCAGAATGTCTCAAAACAACTCAGATTCAACCTGAAATGTCTTGGAACATCTCAAAATGTCTCGAAACAACTCGGAATCAACCCAAAACGTCTTGAAACATCTTAGAATCAACTCAAAATGTCTCAAAACATCTCAGAATCAACTTGGAATGTCTTGAAACATCTCAGAATCAACTCAAAACGTCTCAGAACATCTTGAAATCAACTCAGAATGTCTCAGAACATCTCAGAATCAATTTAGAACATCTTGAAACATCTCATAATCAACTTGAAACATCTCGAAACATCTCAAAATCATCTTAGAACATCTCTGGAACATCTTGAATCATCTCATAATCATCCCACGATCATCAAATAGCATCAAACGGCATCTGAAACCCTAATTCTACTATCAATTGAATAATATAATGTTATTTGATTAATTCATGTTTCATCATTTCAAACAATTAAATAAGTTGCATTTATTGAATAAAGTCCTAATCTAATCTTATTTCATCCTGATTAGTCAAACAACGCCAATTATTTGATTATATCACTAAATCACCTTATTCCCCTAAATTGATTAAATTATTAAATCATAATAATTTAATTATGACACTTTCCCTCCAAAATTTGAATAATCAAATCAAACTATTCAAATCAATTATAAAAAAATCAAGCACAAAAAGGAATTAATTAATTTAATTAATTAATTCATATTCCTCACCCACTTTCTGATTGAGAAAATCATGGGTTGCTAACTAAGCAATCTAATTTTTCTAACTAAGCAATCTAATTTTGCTAACTTAACCATCTATTTCCTTACTAAAATCAATCAATTGCTAACTGATCAATTTCTAACTAATCAATCAAAACCCTAACTAGCTAATCTACTCTTCAATCACCCAAATTGTGCAATCAACTTTGCACAATCCTCTCATGTCTAAATCCTCTCAATACATTTTGACCGTTGACCTAGATATTCTCCAACATGATCTTGATCGTGGATTCAAAATCTCATTTCCTATATAACAAGCCTCTCTCCTCACAAATATGGATCAGAGAATCAACATGCTTTTGCAATGAAGTGTTGTCACAATCACCATTGATAGAGCTTCAACTTTTTTCAATTAACCAAGCATCATTCATCTAGATTTTGCACACGAACTTTAGAGGCTTTACAGTGATAAGAACAATCCAACATCACACAAATACACTCCAATGTACGGGATGGTAACACTTTTTTTATTGCTTTCATTCATTTTGGTAATCATAGGTTTCTTAATGTATTTTCAATTAGCTTAGTTTCATTTTGTATGTGTAGGATAGGAATTTAGATTTTATGTGTTTGATCTTAGATTAGATCCTAATTTCAATTGTAGTTTGATCTTGTTTTCATCTAACATCTTCCTCCTCACATAGTTATTGATCAAATATTGTGTGAATCATATAAATAAAAGCCTTCATTTGCACATTTCCCCTAGAGCACAATCAAATATCATTATCGGTTATCTAGCAACCAATCTTATATCATTATCAAACATTATCAATATCTTGAACTACTATCAATATATCATATCTATCTATTATCTTTGAGCATATATCATTATCCTTGAATATTCATGTTCTCATACTATCATTATGTCATTATAGTTATGTTATTTTAAAGAGAAACCCACATATCAAGCATTCAAACTACTATCAAAGAAACAATGGAGAAAATCAAGGTCTTTACTATGGTATAATTGTTATTATTTCATTTTGTGCATATATCTCGAGCTTTATTGACTGATTGTTGAGTTTGAATTTGGTACTTCCATTATATTGTTACAATTTTACATTCATTCACATTTTTATCATCCATATTTTGGCACACTTGATGAGACTCCCATCCCTATTTAGTTCCTTTTAAAAAAAAAATTCTAACCCCATTTTGTTGGTTTTTAATTCTTTTATGCAAAAAAATGGACCTAACTTTTGTAAGTTGAAGGTAAAACCCTAGTTTTTAAATATTCCATCATATTTTCCAAATGGATAGGATATTTTCTATAATTGTTTGACTAAAATTTTCAAATAATCTCATGAGACTATGATAAAAAAAAATCAGGTTTATATCATCAATATTCAATGAGTTATGGTCATTTTATGATTTTTCATAAATCTAATATTTAGGTTGCAAACCAATGATTTTTTTGGATACTTTTATATTTCTAGAAAGCTCTCAGATGATTTTATTTTTGATGCCAAAAAATTGATGAAATGATCAAATCTATGTTGACTATGTTTTTCATAATTTTTTTTTTTAGGGTGCAAATTAAGGAATTTTTCAAATATTTCTACATTTTTGTAAAGCTCTCAAAATTTGAATAGGGGTTTATTCTTTGCATTTTTGTTTTTGTGGAAAAATATTTTAAAATAATTAGATCTAGTTTGAGTATGTGAAAAAAATATATGAAATTGCAATCTTGTGATGAGCCTATTTTTTCTATACATCTATTTTTTAGCATCTAACCCTTGACTAGAGATATTAGTATTTTATAGTGTTTTTTGTTGATCTTTGTGTGTAGGGATTGGATCTTTCAAAATTCAAAATGGGTGAAAAGATGTTTTGGAATTCCTAGCATTGGATCAAGTACTCTTCTCAAATTTAGCATTGGAAATTGAGTACCTTCATTAAAATCACCCTTTCTATTTTAAATTTCAAAGTTCCCATAGTTTATTTATTCATCTTTGTTATCTACTTTTCTTTAGAAAATCATGTTTGGCATGTATTTTCACATAAAAAAATTGTGTTTAAAATCAATCTTTTATATTTGGATTTAGGATCTAAAAAAAATCAGTCTCTTTTAATCCCTAAGATCTACTTATACATATGCTCTCCTCTTGCATTTTAGTGTAACCTTGAGGATCAAAAATAAGTGATCTTGTTTTATTTTTTAGGGGTTTTTCCTAGGGATTTCATCATCCTAAAGGATGACCTCAATTCCTATGTTCTAACAAAGTATGAAGAGCAGGGGGTGAATCAAAAGACACACCTCTTGGAAGTGGAATCTTTTCAATATAAGCTAAACCTTTAATAACTTTATACCTTAAAGAAGTGAAGGTGGAGAGTGGTTTACATTCAAATCAAATATTACATCATACATAATTGATATTCTCAATAATTCATCTTAAAACTATAATAACCTATATAATAAATAAATTAAAAATAAATCATTTGTTGTTTATTAGATACAATCACACATACATCAAACCCTCATTATATTGATGCTAGTAAATGTAGAAAGAGGAAATACATAACTATAATTAAAATATTGTCATGGATCATTTCACATTACTATGGAGACATACCATTACATGTGCAAATATGCTTTACAAAACCTTCCTATGATAAATACAAGATGTATTATATCACTTACATCTCAAACTAACAATGTTTGAGGCCCTTAAACTAGCTTGAGGTTCTTATAGACCAAAAAAATAGCTCAGTGACCAACCCTTATGATGTAGAGTAAACCTATATTTCTAGCAATTCTTTTGGTCACCTGAATCCATTCAAGAAATCAAGTCATAAACATATATCATTAACGTTACATGTAGAGAAAATTGATATCTAGTAAAATATGTCAAAATGGTAACCTTTATCTTGCATTAAAATCATTCACATCATAAACATGACCATTTCATTAAAAGTGGCATGGTGCTCATCCTTTATTTTTAAAAGTGTAGACACCAAAAAATGACTAATGCATTTTCATCTTATCGTATCATCATTATCCTCATCGAGTATTCTATCTAAATTAATTAAATAATTTTTAATTACTTAATTAAGCTAATCTCCCCTCTTTTCATTTATAATAATTAAATAATTTTTAATTATTTAATTATCTTAATTTTCTATCATATCTATATTAATTAAAAAATAAATAATTATTTAATTAATTTATCATTCACCATTTTCCCTCCAACACTAATTAAAATCAAATTTAAATTATCTTTGGTCCAGTACAATTAAATACTTTTTAAAATTGTTTAATTAGCGTACACTCCTTCCACAAATTAAATAAATTAAAATAATTTATTTAAATTTAAATTATCTTTGGGGTTGATCCCGCAGTGCAACGGTTAAGTTGCAAGGGCAGCAGTTGGGTTGTCTAAGGTTTGAATCCCACTAGTGGATAGTGAGAATGCCACGGGGAGAAAAGCAACATAATTCAGTGCACAAGGAGAGGGGCGGCATGTAACACCCCACCATGCAACCCTAGGGAAAGTTGCAATTTACTAAACAAACGAACTATTTATTTTTTTTTAAACAAGAACAATTAACATACAAGTTCACTTAACCATTGCCAACCATTTCCCTAAGGCTACAAGACCCTGTTACTGAAACCAAACGCGGAACATGAATTAAAAACCATATCATATAATTACTTAACAATTAAAGTTCACATACATTCCATTCATAATAAATTTACATCCAAGAATATGAAGTGCCACATGATTCCAAACAATATAGTTTACAACATGTTTACAATAAGATTACAATACTCATTTCCCGAATGAGGTAAATCCAACAAATATGATAACATATTACAAATTCCGCCTCGATAACAAATGAGGGGTAATAAAATACAATAAGTACTGAGAGAACAAGGCATGAGAAGAAACTAATTCCCGCGAGCTCTCTATCTGGAAATCTCGACCACACGAACAAGAAGAAGAACCAACGGATTAAGATGCACGCCACCCCACCACGTGGAATCCAAAAGGTCCCACTCCCTCCATGCTAGGAGATAGTAACAAGGAATTCCTACACAAGACCATCTACCACTAGACACAGGCTAAAACATAACTGAACTGAAACAACAAAAAACACAATATCACTTAACAACTACAATCACAAAGTCACTTAACAACTACAATCACAATATCACTTAACACGAGGTTACAATGCTTCCAGAGAACAAAGATCATGTACATCGCACAATAACTAATTAAATGTCGACATAGGAAGAGTGTCATGCATAAATTTCCATGAGTTACCCTGGCTCAACCTTCCTAGGCTATCGGACCCCCATCTTGGGTTACCCTGGCTTGCCTCTACCGGCCGCCGGACCCTCACGCAAAACTATGCGTCCCATCTCATCTCGAGCCTTATCATTCACTTGCTTCATGAGAGAGACATTCTTTATCTTTATTAGTGTGAAAGATCCCCATTAATTCTTTTAGATTATCACTTAGTTAAACTCTAGGTGAGTTACCCTGGCGTCCCTTTGTGTGCCGGACCCCCACAAAGAGCCACTCTCCTAGCGACAACACACAAGGTACAATACCACAATAGGTAACTAAACAACATAACCTCTCCAATCCAAGGAAGAATAAAACAAGGAAACTCACTCCAAACACTGGAGGACACCAAATACGAAAACACACTCCTTCCAAAGGAGGTACAAATCTCATTACCCTCTCTTATTTTCCAGGAGGCACAAATCCCCGTTCGTGGAAACTGGGTACAACATCATAGTACAACTCTACACCATTCCCAAGGTGATTCACAAATTGAACCTCTACACAAAACATCCCACTAGAGAACTTCTCTGGAAGACTTACATAGACCCTTAACCCCATTTGCCCGACATGGAGAATAAAAGAAACATGATAGAAAAGCATTCCATCTCTGGAAGCCCTTAACAATAACTTAAACTCTTACGAAAGGTAAGGTAAACCTAGGGTTTTTCCATACGACACAATAAAACAATGAACAGAGTACCACAATAGACTTAACGAATAACCTCAAGAAAACAATTACTTAAAAATAACTCCATATAAAAATATTTTCAATACTCAATAATTTCATCAAACAAATACATCAACAATTCGAGAATATTCAATTCAAAACAAAACACATCGTTTAATTCAAATTCGCACAATTACACTATAACATCATATCTTTTAATTTTAACTATTCGATTTAATTATAATCATATAACTTTTTTCCAATTTCCTCAATTAAACTATATCACTATATCTAGTAAAAATTATCATATTAAAACCATTATCACAATATATAAAATCTTTTATATAATAAAATCATATTCACAAATTTTAAAATAGAATTTACCTATATATATATAGGTATAAATATATCAATATATATATACACAAAATATATATATAACTCAAATTTTAAATAACAAAACATAAAAAAATGAATTTAATTTAATATAAATCTATATTTAATAATAATAATAAAAAAAACAAGGCAATCGGTGGTACTACGTACCTCCCTATGGGAGGCCGCAGTCCCCACCATTGGTGGTACTGCGTACCTCCCTACGGGAGGCCGCAGTCCTCACCAGACTGCATACAGCAGTCTGCGACTGCTGTGCGCAGTCTGTGTGGACTGCGCGCAACACCCACCGTGGGGGGGTCGGGGGTGGTACGACCACCGCCGACCATTCCCTCCCCTCCACAAAAATATAAATTTTATTTTATTATTTTATTATTTTTTTTATATATATTTTATTTAATTTTTTTTACTTGATTTTATATTTGATTTCGGATTTCACAAAGAAAAAAAAATAACAATGAAAAACACAGAATGCTATAAACAATTTTCTTTCAATAATTTCGTTTTCAAACAAAAATAAAAATAAATAATAGATGGATTTCGAAAATCAATTTAATTTTGATTAATTATTTTATTCAGTAAACAATCTCGAAATCCACGCCAAATATATATTTAATTTAAAAGTCTTTTATAAAATGAACTATATATATATATACCCCCCTGTGTGTACATATATATATATATATATATATATATATATATATATATATATATATATATATATATATATATATATATATATATATATATATATATATATATATATATATATATACACTAAAGATTCAAAACAAATAATCTGGACAAATAGATTTTTCAATAGATAATATAACATAAGATTTTCCATTAAATCTAATATAATAACAAATTTTCCAATAATTTTAATAAAGGTTTGGTATCTAAGTGCATCTCACAATCAAAATGATTTTCTTTTCAAATGGTTATTTTCCAAACTAAGTTTCATTGAAGAAATTTTTGAAGGTACTACTATAATTTCCTATAGAGGGTTTGAGGGTTTAACACAATCAAGTTTTCTATTCACAGATTCATTTTCAAAAGAAAATAGAGGAATGGATTACTCAAACTCAACAACTAGATTATTTTTACACAACAATAAAATAACAGTAAATTTAAAGAATGAAACCTAGAGTCCTTTGTTCGAAGAAGAATCCCTTCTGTAGCCTCTTCCCGAATCCTTTCCTGTAACTCTTTTCTCAATCTTCTGCCTTCAACGTTCTTCTAAAAAAATCTTTTCTTTCCAAAACCACAATAATTTTATCCAGAAAATACCAAAACCAAAAACTCCAGAACAAACTCCCCTCTCTATGAATAATTTCCTCATAAAGATAATAAATCAAAATAAAGATTCAATAAAGCTCTTCTGCTTTCTTTTCTCAAAAATCCTCTTCTCTTATTGGTCCTTTTTCCAGCTTTTAAAAGCACAACTTATCTACAATTTTAATTAAAATAATTTATTTAATCAAGATATTATCTGCACATGATTTTCTAATTTAATATTAATTAAAAGATAATATTTAGTTATCTTCAACAATATTAATTTAATTTAATTTCTTAAATTTTAATTAATTAAATACTTTTTAATTTACAATATATTTAAATTTAACCATTTACTAACTCACAATTAAATTAAAACAACAAAACAACTTTAATTAATTATCTTATCAAATAAGATTAATTAATTAAACACTAACCATAAATTAATTAAAAACTCAACAATCAAAATACATAACAACAAGGACAACACTTTAGTCATGACACAACGACTCACAACAAACGATGGACTTGGGATGGAAAAACCTAGCTACTATCTCCCAATCGATTACCGTTGGTAAATGGACACGCTCAGACCTGTGAAGCCAGGTGGAGTCGATGTCATGTACCTGTCAACCTGCAACAAAGAGCATGTCGAACGTGCAATATATATATAATATGATCAAACACACCATGAAGAGGAAATCTCAGAATTGTAGAGCACTCGCAAGCGAGTGATACAAACCCGTCCCCTTCACCAATACAGTATCCCTAACTGACGCATCTAACATCAATAATATGATCAATAGCATAAACATCATTAAATCAAATATCTTCTACGTTAATCCAAAACACGCCATAAAGATAACATCAGAATAAAATAACATTACATCAAAATATAACTTTCACATCATTTAACAATTGCAATCAAAAGCAACCAAGTTCTAAGGTCAAAGCATATTCAGACACAATCATCAAATGTATAACTAAACAAAACAAACAATAATAGTACCAACATAGTATCAAGGTATCAAACAAAGCATAGAAAATAATAAATCCAAACAGTAAGAGGAGGGGTATTACACGGCAATGGATATGGTGGTGGTGGTGGCAGTTCAGAATGGTGGGGATGATGTCCCCCGAATGTGACCTCACTGGTTCATAGCTCTAGTCAAAAGTGTTCAGGGTGCTGCCCCTTAGCAGTGATTTACAAAGCAAAATAAATAAATTATCTTTCCCTCCAAAATAAATAAATAAAATTAATATTTTATTTATTTCTCCAACTATCCTTATGAATCAAATAAATAAATTCATTTAATTCAAAATTTGGCTTCTACCATATCTCATTTTTTCTTATCTATTGATCTTTCTAGTTAATATCCACCATGGATCAAATATCAAGTAAAACATATAAATTTAGAAACCTTCATTTGCACATTACCCCTAGAGCATAATCAAAGATCATTATCATATATATATATATATATAAAATAATCTTATATTATTATCAAGCACTATCACTATCTTGAAACTATCAATATCATAGCTATCTATTATCTTTGAGCAGATATCATTATCCTTGCAAATTCATGTTGTCATACTATCATTATACTATTATTGTTATGTTATTTTGAAGAGCAACCCACATATCAAGAATTCAAGCCACTATCAAAGAAACAATGGAGAAATTCAAGGTCTTTTCTATGGTATAATTATTATTATTATTATATTTTGTGGATAGATATTGAGATATATTGAGTGATTTTTTAGTGTGAATTCGGTACTTTCATTGTATTATTAATATTTTACATTGATACACATTTTCATCATCCACATTTTAGCACACCTAATAGAACTCTCATCACTTTTTAATTCCTTTTTTTGAAGGTTTTTCTAACCCCATGTTTTTTAGTTCTTTTATACAAAAAAAATAGAGCTAACTTTTGCAAGTTGAAGATAAAACCCTAGTTTTTAAAGATTTCATCATATCTTTCAAATGACCTAGAATTTTTCTACAATTTGTTTTATTGAAGCTTTTAAATAATCTCAGGAGACTACAGTAAGTAAAATAGGTTTATATCATCAATATTCAAAGAGTTATGGCCATTTTATGATTTTTGATTAATCTAATTTTTAGGTCACAAACTAGTTTTTTTTTTTGGATACTTTTATATTTTTGGAAAGCTTTCTGATATTTTTATTTTTGAGGTAAAAAAATAGTGGTGAAATGATTAGATCTATATTGACTAGGTTTTTTCATAAATATTCTTTCTAGGGTACAAATTAAGGAATTTTAAAGATATTTTACATTTTTAGAAAGCTCTCAAAATTTAAATAGGAATTTATTATTTGATTTTTTTTGGGAGGCCAAAATATTACAAAATAATTAGATCTAGTTTAACTATGTAAAAAAAAATATGAAATTGCAATCTTGTAATGAGCCTATCTTTTCTATACATCTATTTTTTGGCATATAACCCCTAACTAGAGCTATTAGTATTTTCTAAGGATATTTTTTTATCTTTGTAATATAGGGATTGAATAGATTTCAAAATTCAAAAGGGTTGAAAAGCTAGTTTGGAACTCCTAGCATTAGATCAAGTATTCTTCTCAAATTTAGCATTGGAAACTGAGTACCTTCATTCAAATCAACCTTTCTATTTTAAATTTCAAAGTGCTTACAATTTACTTATTCATCTTTGTTATCTACTTTTCTTTAGGCAATCATGTCCAGTGTGTATTTTCACATTAAAAATTGGGTTTAAAATCAATCTTTCACATTTAGATTTGGGATCTAAAATAAATGTGCCTCTTTTAATCCCTAAGATCTACTTACATATATGCTCTCCTCTTACATCTGAGTGTGACCTTAGGATCATAAATAAATGATCGTGTTTTATTTTTAGGGGGCTTACCTAGGGATTTCATCACCTTAGTGGATGACATCAATTTTTTGTGTTGCAACAAAGTATAAAGAGCAGAGGGCGAATAAAAAGACACACCTCTTGAAAGTGGAATCTTGTTAATTTGGGTTAAGCCCTTATGAAACTTTATATCTTAAAGAAGTGAAGGTGGAGAGTGAGTTAACCTTTCCTCTTGGGTGCTTGAAAAAATTATCTTTGGTCTATGGATTAGGCCTCATGTACCCTTGTGATATATAAATGATACCCCTAGTTGATCTTGTTAAGCGTAGATTTTTTTTGGCCATCTTTTCTTGTGGTGTCTTTGTACCTAGAAGAATTGATAAACCCATTTAATTAGGCATGTTCATGTGTCTTATGTGTTTGAACTTTTAAGAAAACCTTCCCCACTTGAAACTAAAACGTGACACAAAATCCAAATTAAGCCATAGGACATTATAATTTTCATTAATATTTGTGTGCTTTTACTTTTGAACAAATTGCAAAAAAACTCAAAATATAAAAATCAAAACATTCCAAAACAAAACAAAAATCAAAGGAAAAACAAGAAAATAGATTTTTTTGTATCTTCTTATATTTAAATTTGTTAAAGCACTTGATGTATCTTTATATATTGAAAAGGTCTACAACCATTTTTGGTATCTCTTGCTAAAAGTGTTCAAAACAAAAAATAATTGCTTAAAACCACTTTTGGGAACCATAACAATGTTTTTAATGTATCCTGCAATGAAAACATCTTACACTATTTTATTGAACTACAAACTATTATCTTTGGCAAAGGCTTGAAAAATAATAAAATATTTGGAGCTTGTATAAATTCACAAATCAACATATATTATATCAGTGATATTATCAAAATATGTTAAAGCTTGACCTAGATGTCTTATCTTTTATCTTTATTAGCATATATCATTAGTGGATACACTAGCTTAAGAGTTATCACTACTCTTGAGTTGGAATACTCCACACTTTATCTATCATTTTTCTTGGACTCATAAGGCTAGTTCAAGTAAGCATATCTTTTATCTATCATCTTTCTTTAAAGACTCACAAGACTAGTTTAAGTAAACATATATTTATCTATCATATTTCTTGGACTTACAATGCTAGTTCAAGTAAGCATATCTTTTATCTCTCATCTTTCTTGGACTCACAATGGAATGCCCCGCCACAAAACCCTAGAGGACTATACACGCTAGAACACCTAAAATGAAACAATTTTTTTTAAAGTACAATATTCTCAAGATTGCAAAAGAAATAATTAACTTAAGTTCTAACCTAAGTCCTCTAAGATCCGTGACTACGCTACTAGATTCCCATTAACAAAACTAGCAAGTACTGAAAATCGTTACGTTAACAATTTCCATCTAACAATAAGAATTCCATTTAATCATCACATTTAATTGAACCAACAATATGAAATAACCATTACATGTGATCAATAGATATCAGTTAGAATCAATCAATTTAACTAACATATACAATAGCATCTTTTACATTGTCCATTACATAAGAGAGTTCGATATTTATTTACATCATTACATCTGAAAATCAATGCCTCCTCGTATACATGATGAGGAGAGTACATCAAAAGTATAACACATGATACAACAGATTTATGGTACACCACAAGTACATGAAATATAATCCACATGAACTGGAACAAGTGCAGAAGTCTTCAAATCAAAGAGAAGTCACCGCGAACACGAACAAAGAGAGGGAACCCAATGGAGTACAAGGCACATTCCAACCAACCATGTGGAACCCTAAGGTCCACCCTCCATGCTAGGAGATAGCAAAAGGTTCCCACCACCACAATGACAACAAGGTAACATCCAACTGACACAACAAGACTATAAAGGATTCCAACATGCAAAGTACAAAAAAACATTACACCATGGTGACACCGCTTCTAGAGGCACACACATATATAAAATTGTAATACAAGTCAAGGGGATGCTAGGTTGTAGTAGGGGAGAGTGTCATCGTATGGTCCTAGCATGGGTTGTCCAGATAGTCTTTCACTAGATGCTAACCCCCATCTATGGTTGTCCTGACAGTCTCACATTATACATCGGCCCCATAGGATGACACATGCAGAACCAATTTTCCTTTTGTGAGAACAAGGAAAATTGATCTTTCCAACCAGGCCTTCTCAACCCATCCTTAGCTTGAACGAGCACTACAAGCATGGGTGAGGCATCCCAATTATCTTGATTAGAGTGAAATTCTACCCAACCCCCTAGTCAATTAATTATGTTATCACTTAATTAAGGAACTCCCACATGGGTTGTCCTAGAAGCCACTTTGTGTGCCAACCCCCATTGATAGCCACTCCCCCTTCTAACAACCAGAAAACACAACACACCCAATAGGGAAAGCCAACATGCACAATTCACAAAACCATAGGAGCATACACAAAGGCGAGGCATGAACCATCCCGCACACAAAATAAACCATAAAAGAAAGTATCTAGTGCATGGATAAAACCCCTTCAATAAAACACTTCAAGTATTATATCAACCAAGATTATGGGTCATCACATATACTTAAGCTACAACAAAGTTTTCCAAGCCTCTGGAAGACTATAATATCTACCTTACACAAAGGACCTCTTTATTCGAGCACAAACGAAAACATCCCATTAATCGACAATTAACTCATAATACATCTTATAAGCCACAATTCCAACAATTCAACCATTGAATACATAATGAATCTAATTTCACTTCTAAATCATTGAAGGTAATCGAATTGGAATTCATTGTTCAAACATCAAAAAGAATTATCTAAATTTCTTATTTAGAAAATCTATAATTTGAAATGAATGATTTCATTCACTATTAAGTACATGCATATAGATACATATAAGCATATGTATATAACACACACACACACACACACACACACACACACACACATGCATATATATATATATGCATATATATATATATATATATATGCATATATATATATATATACATATATATGCATATATATATATAATATATATATGCATATATGCATATATATATATATATGATATATATATATATATATATATATATATATATATATATGCATATATATATGCATATATATGTATATATATATACGTATGTAAATATATATATATATATAAATATATATATGCATATATATATATATATATAAATATAAATATAAATATATTTTAAAGTAAATGCATTAGATTTTCAGCTTGTTGTTAACAAAAAATATAAAAAAGGTTATATAAAAGACCCCACATATCACTGTGTGTGTGTGTATACACACATATCACTGTGTGTGTGTGTATACACACACACACACACATATATATACGTCAATGTATATACAGATCGAATTTAAACAAAGTCAAATGTTATACTTGCTACAAATCAATGATACAAGGGAATGGTCTCACATACCAATCGCTCAAATAACACTGTTTTCAGACTCATTCAATAATATCAATATACTATGTCGATTTATATAAATTTAAAGGGGTGGCGATTATGAATGGATGTCTGCATTTAAAATGCAGTCTACACCTATTACATTGAACATAGACGTCGAACCACAAATATTTTTATATATATGATTTATCAAGCAATATAATAACCAATTGAAACTTAGCTTAAATCGATATCTGGAAGAGGCGATGAGAGTGCATATAGTCTCAGCCAAAGAAGAAATCTATAGAGTATTTTAGAAGGATAGATAGGCTGGATTAAGGAGGAAGCCACGACTAAGCATGGTCAACCAGCCTTTAAGAAAGCAAGACATAGCATGAGCCTTATGTAACTTTCTAGATTTATAGAGAAAAAATAGAGGTAAGCATGCATAGCAAGATAGAGTATTGAATTCGGTATAGCCTTCCTACTAGTCGCAATATAATCTTACAGGCAGCGATATAATCAACCACCACACTCCATCGACTTATAAGAACAGGGTCACTATTTTTAAATGTATACTCCAAAATAAGCAAGGTTTCGAATTGGTAAAATGGATTGAGAATTCGATAGGGAAAAATGATTTAAATAGTTGACCGGCCCCAAGAATACAGTGGAAACAATTTAAACCAAGTCATATTAGCGCCTGCTTGGTGTGCTTAATAAATTATCAAAGAGGATTAAAGATTCGAACTATAGGTTTACAGACTAAGTAAGATTCTTTTCACAGTGAAACAATAAACTAATCATGTGTAACGCCTCATCGCACTAACCCCAAAGGACAACTATTAACGCACAATATTTTTTTTAACATATAAGATATGTATGTTAAGATTCCAATGCATATAATACAACTAAATGAGTACAAGTTAATTTCCTAAGTCCTTTGGGGTACATGAGGTAACATTACGGATACTAACCCCTAACGAAAAGATAATACATGAAATTATGAATTGTATTAATGTAAACCATTCATCCATCATAACTCTAACATTAATACTTCCGCAAGTGACAAACAATTATAGTGAGATTAAATCAATATAATAACCATACACACATACATTATAATCATGGGAATGCGATAAAAATATTTCCACAGATACAACATGTTCATATATAGTGATAACCACTATCACTAATCAAAAGGAAATATAAAGTACAAATATACATTACATCTACTTCTAGTACATCACATTGAATAATTACATAGGTTTACATCATAACATTTCCCAACACATGTGGGAGTAATACATCAATACAAAAGTACAACTGAAGTACAAAGTATACATCTGGCAACAAGGTGAACTCTGGATCATGTTGCATCTGAAACGCACTGCACTGTACTGCACGAATGCTGACAAGGGGACCCAACGGGGTGCATAGCACATTCTACCCAACCACCCCCGTGCTAGGAGTAAATAAGGAAGGATCGTCGACCAAGATCATCCAAACAGAAAACAACAAAACTCAAATCCAAACAAAAGTTACATGAAAAAACACAAGGGAAATCACAACATCAACAGACCACTTCCAGAGGCTTGCAAAAATAACAAATCAAGGGAATGTTAGAGGAGAGTGTCATCGCACGGTCCTAACATGGGTTATCCTGGCTGCCTTCCTCTAGGCGTCGGTCCCCATCTATGGTTATCCTGGCTACCTCTCTAGGCACTGACCCCATAGGGTGACTCGTGCAGAACCGTTAACCTCCCATGGAGACGAGGTAATGATCATGCCAACCACGGCCTTCTAAGCCCACCCTTAGTCTGTGAAAGCCCTAATGGGTGGACAATGCATCCTTAATTATCTTGTTAATGTTATTTCTACCCATAGCCCCTAATTCATTTAATTAATTTATCACTTATTACACTAACTCTTGCATGGGTTATCCTGGCCGCCCCTTTGTGCACCAACGCCCACGAAGAGTCACTCTCCCTAGAAACCCAAACCACAAAACCAAAGCTCCAAGGGGTTGTACCAACACAATAAGTACTGAATCTCAACACTAAAACACATGCAAGGCACAATCATCTCACCAACATCCATATACATAGATACTCATGAAAATAGCTACAACCCAAGCATAAACTCATAATCACAATTACAACCATAGTATTGTCAAGTACCAAATCAAAGGACAACTCAATAAACATCAATTTTACTCTCACCTCTGGAAGCCTAAAGACCAAATAACCTCAAACTCCTACAGATGATAAAACGACCTTGAGGGTTCCCACATGTCCATAAACTGACTTAGGAAAAAAGCAAATGACCCAAGGGAAATTAAAGAATTAAAAAAATTACACGAGCTCAAGATTCAGTTATAAACAAGAAATTCTATTAACTCAACAATCACGTTTTTAGAACATCAAAAACAACAACCTAACTCCATTTAAAAATAAACTTATTACAACTACAAATGCATGATTCCATCCATGAAATATAAACAACTAATTTACCCCATATATTTAATTTAATAAAAATCTCACAATACAATTTATTAAAAACACTTGCTTTTAATTTAGTCAATCACAATATATAATCATACATTACAATTAACATCATAAGATTTTCATATATTTACACCAAGTATATATACATGCATATACATACATACATACATATATATATACATATATACATACATATTACTATGTACATATATACATATATATATATATATATATTATTTTGAATATAAAAATCAACATAATTAACTACTAAAGCACCCAGAGGTTTATACTATATATATATAATAATATATAAAATAAAATCTAAATTAAATTAAATTTAAATTTAAAAAAAAAAATTAAAACATATAATAAAAGGGGAGGCTGCGAACCTTCCCATAGGGGGAGGCCGTGGCCTGTCCCAGGCTGTGCGTAGCAATCCTGGGGACTGTCGTGTGACAGTCGCTGGGACTGTTGTGTGTAGCCAGGGATGTTGCTCGTAGCCCCAACACACCACCGTGGGGGACAATGGGGAAACAGGGGTACGACAACAGCCGACACCCCCCCCCCCAATTAAATTTTAAAAAAAAAAAATTATAAATAATATATATATATATATATATTATAATGCAATCTACTTCTCAGAAGTAAAATACAGACAAACATACATTTTTTTTTTCTTAACACAGAATATAATTTTCTTTTGAATATATATATATATATATATATATTCGTATCAAAATCTAATTTTCAGAATATATATATATATATATATTAAAGAATCGAATTTCCTCAGACAAGCACTTGTTTAACAAAATATTGTTTTCCCAATTTGATAGCAACTTTCATCAACAAGAACACGAATTTTTCTTCAGAATAATTTGCAATTTCTCCAACCAAAATTATAACAACCAAAATGGATCGGAGAGGAACAAGATGGTATTCATTCAGCAAACACAACTCTGTAAAGAAAATGCAAGCTTCTTTTCGTTTGCTTGAAATAAAGATTCAGATTCATCCAAGCTATGAAATCAAAACTTTTCAAATAGACTCACAAACACTCTCAGTTTTTTAAACAACATAATTTTCCAAGAAAGTATAACCCATTTCAAACTACAAACACCAAAACAAATACTGATCTAAATACTAAATTTTTGAACAACATTTAAAATAGATAGTGATCAAAGAACCTGGAGTCCTACGCTCTGCAAATGGAGTGACGTGCATGACTAAATTCTTCGATCTTTCGAATCAGCCCTTCATGAATTCTCCTCCTTCCCTCAGAAACTTTTCCAATTTCTTCTTTGAAACTCAATTTTGTTTCAATTTTCTCACAGAGAAAGACGTAGAACCAGAATAATTTTGCAGACAAGTTTCTTCACCCAAAATTCCAAGTTAAGAAAATTTCTGCTCTTTTTCAATTAATTAAAAAGAAACTCTTTTCTTTTTCAAAAACAAAAATCCATCCAAGAAGCAAGTTTCCCTTCTTTTTTTTTTAATTTTTGAAAAGAACTAAACATGCATTCGTCATTTTTCTTCTTTTTATGATTTTTCTCCATTTCGAATGAAATCTTCTGTTTTTATTTTTATTTGATTTTAAAGCTCATAAGTATCACACAAAATTAATTAAAAATCACTTTATTTAATATTTATCCACAACTTGATAATTATCAAGCAATTCATTAAATTATTTTATTTCATTTTACAAAATGACAATTTATAATTATTAACAATATTATTTATTTAATTTATTTATTTATCCTTTTAATTAAATAATCAACATTTAATTTAACAACCCTTAAAACTTAATAAATTTAAATATAACAATTAACATAACAACATTCACCTAGCTATTTAATTATATCAATTAAATAATATTAATAATCTACCATGAAATATCAAACATAAACATTAATTAAACGACACAAACACATATTAAAATAAATGACCAACACCAACAATACCAAAACGAAGACGGGGTCGTGGACAACGACACCGTTAGACACAACAACAGGGGTGACAAACTTGGGATGGGGGAACTTCCTTATCAACTTCATACCCGTTGGGTTTGTGGGACACGCTCAGACCTGACAACGCAGGTGGTGTCGGTGTCCAGTACTTGCATCCTGCATAAAGCCAACATCAAGTAACATATAAATCTCCACTACATACACACCGTGAAAGGTAGTCGCAGCATAGCAGGGCACTCGCAAGCGAGTGATGCTACTCCGTCCTTTCACCAAGACCCACTAGAATACACATCATAATCCATATCCAGAGAGAAGCATAAAACCACAACATCACAACATAATATTAATGAGAGCAATAACATATCCAAATAGTACGAACACCACATATCATATGTCATAAAATAT